>JAVRNH010000151.1:0-101952 GCA_032594955.1 Panicum miliaceum | reverse complement strand
TTCGTTACTGCACGAAAGTCGATGCAACACTCGCCGAACTGGTGCCATTAACGCACAAGTTCGCTAAACGAAGTTGCGTCGGAATTTTTCGCAACGAACGCACCCGATCCACTCCATTGGACCCAAAACTCATGTTTTGGGCGTTTCGGACGGTTTCGTTACTGCACGAAAGTCGATGCAAAACTCGCCGAACTGGTGCCATTAACGCACAAGTTCGCTAAACGAAGTTGCGTCGGAATTTTTCGCAACGAACGCACCTGATCCACTCCAATGCACCCAAAATTGTTGTCTTGGGGCGTTTCAGACCGTTTCATTACTGCACAAAAGTTGATGCAAAACTGGCCGAACTGGTGCCATTAACGCACAAGTTCGCTAAACGAAGTTGCTTCGGAATTTTTTGCAACGAACGCATCCGATCCACTCCATTGGACCCAAAACTCATGTTTTGGGGCGTTTCGGACAGTTTCGTTACTGCACGAAAGTCGATGCAAGACTCGGCGAACTGGTGCCATTAACGCACAAGTTCGCTAAACGAAGTTGAGTCGTAACTTTTTGCAACGAACGCACCCGTTCCACTCCATTGGACCCAAAACTGATGTCTTGGGGCGTTCCCGACCGTTTCATTACTGCACCAAAGTTGATGCAAAATTTGACGAACTGGTGCCATTAACGCACAAGTTCGCTAAACGAAGTTGCGTCGGAATTTTTCGCAACGAACGCATCCGATCCACTCCATTGGACCCAAAACTCATGTTTTGGGGCGTTTCGGACAGTTTCGTTACTGCACGAAAGTCGATGCAAGACTCGCCGAACTGGTGCCATTAACGCACAAGTTCGCTAAACGAAGTTGCGTCGGAACTTTTCGCAACGAACGCACCAGTTCCACTCCATTAGACCCAAAACTGATGTCTTGGGGCGTTTCAGACTGTTTCATTACTGCACCAAAGTTGATGCAAAACTGGCCGAACTGGTGCCATTAACGCACAAGTTCGCTAAACAAAGTTGCGTCGGAATTTTTCGCAACGAACGCACATGATCCACTCCATTGGACGCCAAACTCATGTTTTGGGGCGTTTCAGACCGTAGTTACTGCACGAAACTCGATGCAAAACTGGCCGAACTGGTGCCATTAACGCACAAGTTCGCTAAACAAAGTTGCGTCAGAATTTTTCGCAACGAACGCACCCGATCCACTCCATTGGACCCAAAACTCATGTTTTGGGGGGTTTCGAACTATTTCGTTACTGCACGAAAGTCGATGCAAAACTCGCCGAACTGGTGCCATTAACGCACAAGTTCGCTAAACAAAGTTGCGTCGGAACGTTTCGCAACGAACGCACCCATTCCACTCCATTGGATCCAAAACTGATGTCTTGGGGCGTTTCAGACTGTTTCATTACTGCACAAAAGTTGATGCAAAACTGGCCGAACTGGTGCCATTAACGCACAAGTTCGCTAAACAAAAATGCGTCGGAAATTTTCGCAACGAACGCATCCGATCCACTTCATTGGACGCAATACTCATGTTTTGGGGCATTTCGGACCGTTTGGTTACTACAGGAAAGTCGATGCAAAACTCGCCGAATTGTGCCATTAACGCACAAGTTCGCTAAACGAAGTTGCGTCGGAATTTTTCCCAACGAACGCACCAGATCCACTCCAATGCACCCAAAACTCTTGTCTTGGGGCGTTTCAGACCGTTTCATTACTGCACAAAAGTTGATGCAAAACTGGCCGAACTGGTGCCATTAATGCACAAGTTCGCTAAACGAAGTTGCTTCGGAATTTTTTGCAACGAACGCATCCGATCCACTCCATTGGACCCAAAACTCATGTTTTGGGCGTTTCGGACGGTTTCGTTACTGCACGAAAGTCGATGCAACACTCGCCGAACTGGTGCCATTAACGCACAAGTTCGCTAAACGAAGTTGCGTCGGAATTTTTCGCAACGAACGCACCTGATCCACTCCAATGCACCCAAAACTTTTGTCTTGGGGCGTTTCAGACCGTTTCATTACTGCAC
Organism: Panicum miliaceum; assembly: GCA_032594955.1. Lineage (NCBI taxonomy): Eukaryota > Viridiplantae > Streptophyta > Magnoliopsida > Poales > Poaceae > Panicum > Panicum miliaceum. The sequence goes on along the minus strand of JAVRNH010000151.1, from coordinate 99,929 downwards.
AAAAGTTGATGCAAAACTGGCCGAACTGGTGCCATTAACGCACAAGTTCGCTAAACGAAGTTGCGTCGGAATTTTTCGCAACGAACGCACCTGATCCACTCCAATGCACCCAAAACTTTTGTCTTGGGGCGTTTCAGACCGTTTCGTTACTGCACAAAAGTTGATGCAAAACTGGCCGAACTGGTGCCATTAACGCACAAGTTCGCTAAACGAAGTTGCGTCGGAATTTTTCGCAACGAACGCATCCGATCCACTCCATTGGACCCAAAACTCATGTTTTGGGGCGTTTCGGACAGTTTCGTTACTGCACGAAAGTTGATGCAAGACTCGCCGAACTGGTGCCATTAACGCACAAGTTCGCTAAACGAAGTTGCGTCGGAACTTTTCGCAACGAACGCACCCGTTCCACTCCATTAGACCCAAAACTAATGTCTTGGGGCGTTTCAGACTGTTTCATTACTGCACCAAAGTTGATGCAAAACTGGCCGAACTGGTGCCATTAACGCACAAGTTCGCTAAACAAAGTTGCGTCGGAATTTTTCGCAACGAACGCATCCGATCCACTTCATTGGACCCAAAACTCATGTTTTGGGGCGTTTCGGACCGTTTCGTTACTGCACGAAAGTCGATGCAAAACTCGTCGAACTGGTGCCATTAACGCACAAGTGCGCTAAACGAAGTTGCGTCGGAATTTTTCGCAACGAACGCACCCAATCCACTCCAATGCACCCAAAACTCTTGTCTTGGGGCGTTTCAGACCGTTTCATTACTGCACAAAAGTTGATGCAAAACTGGCCGAACTGGTGCCATTAACGCACAAGTTCGCTAAACGAAGTTGCTTCGGAATTTTTCGCAACGAACGCATCCGATCCACTCCATTGGATCCAAAACTCATGTTTTGGGGCGTTTCGGACGGTTTCGTTACTGCACGAAAGTCGATGCAAGACTCGCCGAACTGGTGCCATTAACGCACAAGTTCGCTAAACGAAGTTACGTCGGAACTTTTGGCAATGAACGCACCCGTTCCACTCCATTGGACCCAAAACTGATGTCTTGGGGCGTTCCCGACCGTTTCATTACTGCACCAAAGTTGATGCAAAACTTGACGAACTGGTGCCATTAACGCACAAGTTCGCTAAACGAAGTTGCTCAGAATTTTGCGCAACGAACGCACCCGATCCACTCCATTGGACCCAAAACTCATGTTTTGGGGCGTTTCGAACCATTTCGTTACTGCACGAAAGTCGATGCAAAACTCGCCGAACTGGTGCCATTAACGCACAAGTTCGCTAAACGAAGTTGCGTCGGAATTTTTCGCAACGAACGCACCCGTTCCACTCCATTGGACCCAAAACTCATGTTTTGGGGCGTTTCAAACCATTTCGTTACTGCACGAAAGTCGATGCAAAACTCGCCGAACTGTGCCATTAACGCACAAGTGCGCTAAACGAAGTTGCGTCGGAATTTTTCGCAACGAACGCACCCGATCCACTCCATTGGACCCAAAACTCATGTTTTGGGGGGTTTCGAACTGTTTCGTTACTGCACGAAAGTCGATGCAAAACTCGCCGAACTGGTGCCATTAACGCACAAGTTCGCTAAACAAAGTTGCGTCGGAACGTTTCGCAACGAACGCACCCGTTCCACTCCATTGGATCCAAAACTGATGTCTTGGGGCGTTTCAGACTGTTTCATTACTGCACAAAAGTTGATGCAAAACTGGCCGAACTGGTGCCATTAACGCACAAGTTCGCTAAACAAAAATGCGTCGGAAATTTTCGCAACGAACGCATCCGATCCACTTCATTGGACGCAATACTCATGTTTTGGGGCATTTCGGACCGTTTGGTTACTACAGGAAAGTCGATGCAAAACTCGCCGAATTGTGCCATTAACGCACAAGTTCGCTAAACGAAGTTGCGTCGGAATTTTTCCCAACGAACGCACCAGATCCACTCCAATGCACCCAAAACTCTTGTCTTGGGGCGTTTCAGACCGTTTCATTACTGCACAAAAGTTGATGCAAAACTGGCCGAACTGGTGCCATTAATGCACAAGTTCGCTAAACGAAGTTGCTTCGGAATTTTTCGCAACGAACGCATCCGATCCACTCCATTGGACCCAAAACTCATGTTTTGGGCGTTTCGGACGGTTTCGTTACTGCACGAAAGTCGATGCAACACTCGCCGAACTGGTGCCATTAACGCACAAGTTCGCTAAACGAAGTTGCGTCGGAATTTTTCGCAACGAACGCACCTGATCCACTCCAATGAACCCAAAACTTTTATCTTGGGGCGTTTCAGACCGTTTCATTACTGCACAAAAGTTGATGCAAAACTGGCCGAACTGGTGCCATTAACGCACAAGTTCGCTAAACGAAGTTGCGTTGGAATTTTTCGCAACGAACGCACCTGATCCACTCCAATGCACCCAAAACTTTTGTCTTGGGGCGTTTCAGACCGTTTCGTTACTGCACAAAAGTTGATGCAAAACTGGCCGAACTGGTGCCATTAACGCACAAGTTCGCTAAACGAAGTTGCGTCGGAATTTTTCGCAACGAACGCATCCGATCCACTCCATTGGACCCAAAACTCATGTTTTGGGGCGTTTCGGACAGTTTCGTTACTGCACGAAAGTCGATGCAAGACTCGCCGAACTGGTGCCATTAACGCACAAGTTCGCTAAACGAAGTTGCGTCGGAACTTTTCGCAACGAACGCACCAGTTCCACTCCATTAGACCCAAAACTGATGTCTTGGGGCGTTTCAGACTGTTTCATTACTGCACCAAAGTTGATGCAAAACTGGCCGAACTGGTGCCATTAACGCACAAGTTCGCTAAACAAAGTTGCGTCGGAATTTTTCGCAACGAACGCACATGATCCACTCCATTGGACGCCAAACTCATGTTTTGGGGCGTTTCAGACCGTAGTTACTGCACGAAACTCGATGCAAAACTGGCCGAACTGGTGCCATTAACGCACAAGTTCGCTAAACAAAGTTGCGTCAGAATTTTTCGCAACGAACGCACCCGATCCACTCCATTGGACCCAAAACTCATGTTTTGGGGGGTTTCGAACTATTTCGTTACTGCACGAAAGTCGATGCAAAACTCGCCGAACTGGTGCCATTAACGCACAAGTTCGCTAAACAAAGTTGCGTCGGAACGTTTCGCAACGAACGCACCCATTCCACTCCATTGGATCCAAAACTGATGTCTTGGGGCGTTTCAGACTGTTTCATTACTGCACAAAAGTTGATGCAAAACTGGCCGAACTGGTGCCATTAACGCACAAGTTCGCTAAACAAAAATGCGTCGGAAATTTTCGCAACGAACGCATCCGATCCACTTCATTGGACGCAATACTCATGTTTTGGGGCATTTCGGACCGTTTGGTAACTACAGGAAAGTCGATGCAAAACTCGCCGAATTGTGCCATTAACGCACAAGTTCGCTAAACGAAGTTGCGTCGGAATTTTTCCCAACGAACGCACCAGATCCACTCCAATGCACCCAAAACTCTTGTCTTGGGGCGTTTCAGACCGTTTCATTACTGCACAAAAGTTGATGCAAAACTGGCCGAACTGGTGCCATTAATGCACAAGTTCGCTAAACGAAGTTGCTTCGGAATTTTTTGCAACGAACGCATCCGATCCACTCCATTGGACCCAAAACTCATGTTTTGGGCGTTTCGGACGGTTTCGTTACTGCACGAAAGTCGATGCAACACTCGCCGAACTGGTGCCATTAACGCACAAGTTCGCTAAACGAAGTTGCGTCGGAATTTTTCGCAACGAACGCACCTGATCCACTCCAATGCACCCAAAACTTTTGTCTTGGGGCGTTTCAGACCGTTTCATTACTGCACAAAAGTTGATGCAAAACTGGCCGAACTGGTGCCATTAACGCACAAGTTCGCTAAACGAAGTTGCGTCGGAATTTTTCGCAACGAACGCACCTGATCCACTCCAATGCACCCAAAACTTTTGTCTTGGGGCGTTTCAGACCGTTTCGTTACTGCACAAAAGTTGATGCAAAACTGGCCGAACTGGTGCCATTAACGCACAAGTTCGCTAAACGAAGTTGCGTCGGAATTTTTCGCAACGAACGCATCCGATCCACTCCATTGGACCCAAAACTCATGTTTTGGGGCGTTTCGGACAGTTTCGTTACTGCACGAAAGTTGATGCAAGACTCGCCGAACTGGTGCCATTAACGCACAAGTTCGCTAAACGAAGTTGCGTCGGAACTTTTCGCAACGAACGCACCTGTTCCACTCCATTAGACCCAAAACTAATGTCTTGGGGCGTTTCAGACTGTTTCATTACTGCACCAAAGTTGATGCAAAACTGGCCGAACTGGTGCCATTAACGCACAAGTTCGCTAAACAAAGTTGCGTCGGAATTTTTCGCAACGAACGCATCCGATCCACTTCATTGGACCCAAAACTCATGTTTTGGGGCGTTTCGGACCGTTTCGTTACTGCACGAAAGTCGATGCAAAACTCGTCGAACTGGTGCCATTAACGCACAAGTGCGCTAAACGAAGTTGCGTCGGAATTTTTCGCAACGAACGCACCCAATCCACTCCAATGCACCCAAAACTCTTGTCTTGGGGCGTTTCAGACCGTTTCATTACTGCACAAAAGTTGATGCAAAACTGGCCGAACTGGTGCCATTAACGCACAAGTTCACTAAACGAAGTTGCTTCGGAATTTTTCGCAACGAACGCATCCGATCCACTCCATTGGATCCAAAACTCATGTTTTGGGGCGTTTCGGACGGTTTCGTTACTGCACGAAAGTCGATGCAAGACTCGCCGAACTGGTGCCATTAACGCACAAGTTCGCTAAACGAAGTTGCGTCGGAACTTTTGGCAACGAACGCACCCGTTCCACTCCATTGGACCCAAAACTGATGTCTTGGGGCGTTCCCGACCGTTTCATTACTGCACGAAAGTTGATGCAAAATTTGACGAACTGGTGCCATTAACGCACAAGTTCGCTAAACGAAGTTGCATCGGAATTTTTCGCAACGAACGCACCCGATCCACTCCATTGGACCCAAAACTCATGTTTTGGGGCGTTTCGAACCATTTCGTTACTGCACGAAAGTCGATGCAAAACTCGCCGAACTGGTGCCATTAACGCACAAGTTCGCTAAACAAAGTTGCGTCGGAATTTTTCGCAACGAACGCACCCGTTCCACTCCATTGGACCCAAAACTCATGTTTTGGGGCGTTTCAAACCATTTCGTTACTGCACGAAAGTCGATGCAAAACTCGCCGAACTGTGCCATTAACGCACACGTGCGCTAAACGAAGTTGCGTCGGTACTTTTCGCAACGAACGCACATGATCCACTCCATTGGACGCCAAACTCATGTTTTGGGGCGTTTCAGACCGTAGTTACTGCACGAAACTCGATGCAAAACTAGCCGAACTGATGCCATTAATGATCAAGTTCGCTAAATGAAGTTGCGTCAGAATTTTTCACAAGGAACGCACCCGTTCCAATCCATTGGACCCAAAACTCATGTCTTGGGGCGTTTCAGACTGTTTCATTACTGCACAAAAGTCGATGCAAAACTCGTCGAACTGGTGGCATTAACGCACAAGTTCGCTAAACAAAGTTGCGTCGGAATTTTTCGCAACGAATGCACCTGATCCACTCCAATGCACCCAAAACTCTTGTCTTGGGACGTTTCAGACCGTTTCATTACTGCACAAAAGTTGATGCAAAACTGGCCGAACTGGTGCCATTAACGCACAAGTTCGCTAAACGAAGGTTCTTCGGAATTTTTCGCAACGAACGCATCCGATCCACTCCATTGGACCCAAAACTCATGTTTTGGGGCGTTTCGGACGGTTTCGTTACTGCACGAAAGTCGATGCAAGACTCGCCGAACTGGTGCCATTAACGCACAAGTTCGCTAAACGAAGTTACGTCGGAACTTTTGGCAATGAACGCACCCGATCCACTCCATTGGACCCAAAACTGATGTCTTGGGGCGTTCCCGACCGTTTCATTACTGCACCAAAGTTGATGCAAAACTTGACGAACTGGTGCCATTAACGCACAAGTTCGCTAAACGAAGTTGTGTCGGAATTTTGCGCAACGAACGCTCCCGATCCACTACATTGGACCCAAAACTCATGTTTTGGGGCGTTTCGAACCATTTCGTTACTGCACGAAAGTCGATGCAAAACTGGCCGAACTGGTGCCATTAACGCACAAGTTCGCTAAACAAAGTTGCGTCCGAATTTTTCGCAACGAACGCACCCGATCCACTCCATTGGACCCAAAACTCATGTTTTGGGGCATTTCGGACCGTTTGGTTACTACACGAAAGTCGATGCAAAACTCGCCGAACCGGTGCCATTAACGCACAAGTTCGCTAAACGAAGTTGCGTCGGAATTTTTCGCAACGAACGCACCCGTTCCACTCCAATGCACCCAAAACTCTTGTCTTGGGACGTTTCAGACCGTTTCATTACTGCACAAAAGTTGATGCAAAACTGGCCGAACTGGTGCCATTAACGCACAAGTTCACTAAACGAAGTTGCGTCGGAATTTTTCCCAACGAACGCACCAGATCCACTCCAATGCACCCAAAACTCTTGTCTTGGGGCGTTTCAGACCGTTTCATTACTGCACAAAAGTTGATGCAAAACTGGCCGAACTGGTGCCATTAATGCACAAGTTCGCTAAACGAAGTTGCTTCGGAATTTTTCGCAACGAACGCATCCGATCCACTCCATTGGACCCAAAACTCATGTTTTGGGCGTTTCGGACGGTTTCGTTACTGCACGAAAGTCGATGCAACACTCGCCGAACTGGTGCCATTAACGCACAAGTTCGCTAAACGAAGTTGCGTCGGAATTTTTCGCAACGAACGCACCTGATCCACTCCAATGCACCCAAAACTTTTGTCTTGGGGCGTTTCAGACCGTTTCATTAGTGCACAAAAGTTGATGCAAAACTGGCCGAACTGGTGCCATTAACGCACAAGTTCGCTAAACGAAGTTGCTTCGGAATTTTTCGCAACGAACGCATCCGATCCACTCCATTGGACCCAAAACTCATGTTTTGGGGCGTTTCGGACAGTTTCGTTACTGCACGAAAGTCGATGCAAGACTCGCCGAACTGGTGCCATTAACGCACAAGTTCGCTAAACGAAGTTGCGTCGGAACTTTTCGCAACGAACGCACCCGTTCCACTACATTGGACCCAAAACTAATGTCTTTCGGGTGTTTCGGACGATTTTGTTACGGCACGAAGTCGATGCAAAACTCGCCGAACTGGTGCCATTAACGCACAAGTTCGCTAAACGAAGTTGTGTCGGAACTTTTCGCAACGAACGCACCCGTTCCACTCCATTAGACCCAAAACTGATGTCTTGGGGCGTTTCAGACTGTTTCATTACTGCACCAAAGTTGATGCAAAACTGGCCGAACTGGTGCCATTAACGCACAAGTTCGCTAAACAAAGTTGCGTCGGAATTTTTCGCAACGAACGCATCCGATCCACTTCATTGGACCCAAAACTCATGTTTTGGGGCGTTTCGGACCGTTTCGTTACTGCACAAAAGTCGATGCAAAACTCGTCGAACTGGTGCCATTAACGCACAAGTGCGCTAAACGAAGTTGCGTCGGAATTTTTCGCAACGAACGCACCCAATCCACTCCAATGCACCCAAAACTCTTGTCTTGGGGCGTTTCAGACCGTTTCATTACTGCACAAAAGTTGATGCAAAACTGGCCGAACTGGTGCCATTAACGCACAAGTTTGCTAAACGAAGTTGTTTCGGAATTTTTCGCAACGAACGCATCCGATCCACTCCATTGGATCCAAAACTCATGTTTTGGGGCGTTTCGGACGGTTTCGTTACTGCACGAAAGTCGATGCAAGACTCGCCGAACTGGTGCCATTAACGCACAAGTTCGCTAAACGAAGTTGCGTCGGAACTTTTGGCAACGAACGCACCCATTCCACTCCATTGGACCCAAAACTGATGTCTTGGGGCGTTCCCGACCGTTTCATTACTGCACCAAAGTTGATGCAAAATTTGACGAACTGGTGCCATTAACGCACAAGTTCGCTAAACGAAGTTGCGTCGGAATTTATCGCAACGAACGCACCCGTTCCACTCCATTGGACCCAAAACTCATGTTTTGGGGCGTTTCAAACCATTTCGTTACTGCACGAAAGTCGATGCAAAACTCGCCGAACTGTGCCATTAACGCACAAGTGCGCTAAACGAAGTTGCGTCGGTACTTTTCGCAATGAACGCACAAGATCCACTCCATTGGACGCCAAACTCATGTTTTGGGGCGTTTCAGACCGTAGTTACTGCACGAAACTCGATGCAAAACTAGCCGAACTGATGCCATTAATGATCAAGTTCGCTAAATGAAGTTGCGTCAGAATTTTTCGCAAGGAACGCACCCGTTCCAATCCATTGGACCCAAAACTCATGTCTTGGGGCGTTTTAGACTGTTTCATTACTGCACAAAAGTCGATGCAAAACTCGTCGAACTGGTGGCATTAACGCACAAGTTCGATAAACGATGTTGCGTCGGAATTTTTCGCAACGAACGCACCTGATCCACTCCAATGCACCCAAAACTCTTGTCTTGGGGCGTTTCAGACCGTTTCATTACTGCACAAAAGTTGATGCAAAACTGGCCGAACTGGTGCCATTAACGCACAAGTTCGCTAAACGAAGTTGCTTCGGAATTTTTCGCAACGAACGCATTCGATCCACTCCATTGGACCCAAAACTCATGTTTTGGGGCGTTTCGGACGGTTTCGTTACTGCACGAAAGTCGATGCAAGACTCGCCGAACTAGTGCCATTAACGCACAAGTTCGCTAAACGAAGTTACGTCGGAACTTTTGGCAATGAACGCACCCGTTCCACTCCATTGGACCCAAAACTGATGTCTTGGGGCGTTCCCGACCGTTTCATTACTGCACCAAAGTTGATGCAAAACTTGACGAACTGGTGCCATTAACGCACAAGTTCGCTAAACGAAGTTGCGTCGGAATTTTTCGCAACGAACGCACCCGATCCACTCCATTGGACCCAAAACTCATGTTTTGGGGCGTTTCGAACCATTTCGTTACTGCACGAAAGTCGATGCAAAACTGGCCGAACTGGTGCCATTAACGCACAAGTTCGCTAAACAAAGTTGCGTCAGAATTTTTCGCAACGAACGCACTCGATCCACTCCATTGGACCCAAAACTGATGTCTTTGGGGTGTTTCGAACCATTTTGTTACGGCCCGAAGTCGATGCAAAACTCGCCGAACTGGTGCCATTAACGCACAAGTTCGCTAAACGAAGTTACGTCGGAACTTTTGGCAATGAACGCACCCGTTCCACTCCATTGGACCCAAAACTGATGTCTTGGGGCGTTCCCGACCGTTTCATTACTGCACCAAAGTTGATGCAAAACTTGACGAACTGGTGCCATTAACGCACAAGTTCGCTAAACGAAGTTGCGTCGGAATTTTGCGCAACGAACGCACCCGATCCACTCCATTGGACCCAAAACTCATGTTTTGGGGCGTTTCGAACCATTTCGTTACTGCACGAAAGTCGATGCAAAACCGGCCGAACTGGTGCCATTAACGCACAAGTTCGCTAAACAAAGTTGCGTCGGAATTTTTCGCAACGAACGCACCTGATCCACTCCATTGGACCCAAAACTTTTGTCTTGGGCGTTTCAGACCGTTTCATTAGTGCACAAAAGTTGATGCAAAACTGGCCGAACTGGTGCCATTAACGCACAAGTTCGCTAAACGAAGTTGCTTCGGAATTTTTCGCAACGAACGCATCGGATCCACTCCATTGGACTCAAAACTCATGTTTTGGGCGTTTCGGACGGTTTCGTTACTGCATGAAAGTCGATGCAAAACTCGTCGAACTGGTGCCATTAACGCACAAGTGCGCTAAACGAAGTTGCGTCGGAATTTTTCGCGCAACGAACGCACCCGTTCCACTCCATTGGACCCAAAACTGATGTCTTGGGGCGTTCCCGACCGTTTCATTACTGCACCAAAGTTGATGCAAAATTTGACGAACTGGTGCCATTAACGCACAAGTTCGCTAAACGAAGTTGCGTCGGAATTTTTCGCAACGAACGCACCCGATCCACTCCATTGGACCCAAAACTCATGTTTTGGGGCGTTTCGGACAGTTTCGTTACTGCACGAAAGTCGATGCAACACTCGCCGAACTGGTGCCATTAACGCACAAGTTCGCTAAACGAAGTTGCGTCGGAATTTTCCGCAACGAACGCACCTGATCCACTCCAATGCACCCAAAACTTTTGTCTTGGGGCGTTTCAGACCGTTTCATTAGTGCACAAAAGTTGATGCAAAACTGGCCGAACTGGTGCCATTAACGCACAAGTTCGCTAAACGAAGTTGCTTCGGAATTTTTCGCAACGAACGCATCCGATCCACTCCATTGGACCCAAAACTCATGTTTTGGGGCGTTTCGGACAGTTTCGTTACTGCACGAAAGTCGATGCAAGACTCGCCGAACTGGTGCCATTAACGCACAAGTTCGCTAAACGAAGTTGCGTCGGTACTTTTCGCAACGAACGCACCCGTTCCACTACATTGGACCCAAAACTAATGTCTTTGGGGTGTTTCGGACAATTTTGTTACGGCACGAAGTCGATGCAAAACTCGCCGAACTGGTGCCATTAACGCACAAGTTCGCTAAACGAAGTTGTGTCGGAACTTTTCGCAACGAACGCACCCGTTCCACTCCATTAGACCCAAAACTGATGTCTTGGGGCGTTTCAGACTGTTTCATTACTGCACCAAAGTTGATGCAAAACTGGCCGAACTGGTGCCATTAACGCACAAGTTCGCTAAACGAAGTTGCGTCGGTACTTTTCGCAACGAACGCACCCGTTCCACTACATTGGACCCAAAACTAATGTCTTTGGGGTGTTTCGGACAATTTTGTTACGGCACGAAGTCGATGCAAAACTCGCCGAACTGGTGCCATTAACGCACAAGTTCGCTAAACGAAGTTGTGTCGGAACTTTTCGCAACGAACGCACCCGTTCCACTCCATTAGACCCAAAACTGATGTCTTGGGGCGTTTCAGACTGTTTCATTACTGCACCAAAGTCGATGCAAAACTCGCCGAACTGGTGCCATTAACGCACAAGTTCGCTAAACGAAGTTGCGTCGGAATTTTTCGCAACGAACGCACCCAATCCACTCCAATGCACCCAAAACTCTTGTCTTGGGGCGTTTCAGACCGTTTCATTACTGCACAAAAGTTGATGCAAAACTGGCCGAACTGGTGCCATTAACGCACAAGTTCGCTAAACGAAGTTGCTTCGGAATTTTTCGCAACGAACGCATCCGATCCACTCCATTGGATCCAAAACTCATGTTTTGGGGCGTTTCGGACGGTTTCGTTACTGCACGAAAGTCGATGCAACACTCGCCGAACTGGTGCCATTAACGCACAAGTTCGCTAAACGAAGTTGCGTCGGAACTTTTGGCAACGAACGCACCCGTTCCACTCCATTGGACCCAAAACTGATGTCTTGGGGCGTTCCCGACCGTTTCATTACTGCACCAAAGTTGATGCAAAATTTGACGAACTGGTGCCATTAACGCACAAGTTCGCTAAACGAAGTTGCGTCGGAATTTTTCGCCACGAACGCACCCGATCCACTCCATTGGACCCAAAACTCATGTTTTGGGGCGTTTCGAACCATTTCGTTACTGCACGAAAGTCGATGCAAAACTCGCCGAACTGGTGCCATTAACGCACAAGTTCGCTAAACGAAGTTGCGTCGGAATTTTTCGCAACGAACGCACCCGTTCCACTCCATTGGACCCAAAACTCATGTTTTGGGGCGTTTCAAACCATTTCGTTACTGCACGAAAGTCGATGCAAAACTCGCCGAACTGTGCCATTAACGCACAAGTGCGCTAAACGAAGTTGCGTCGGTACTTTTCGCAACGAACGCACATGATCCACTCCATTGGACGCCAAACTCATGTTTTGGGGCGTTTCAGACCGTAGTTACTGCACGAAACTCGATGCAAAACTAGCCGAACTGATGCCATTAATGATCAAGTTCGCTAAATGAAGTTGCGTCAGAATTTTTCGCAAGGAACGCACCCGTTCCAATCCATTGGACCCAAAACTCATGTCTTGGGGCGTTTTAGACTGTTTCATTACTGCACAAAAGTCGATGCAAAACTCGTCGAACTGGTGGCATTAACGCACAAGTTCGATAAACGAAGTTGCGTCGGAATTTTTCTCAACGAACGCACCTGATCCACTCCAATGCACCCAAAACTCTTGTCTTGGGGCGTTTCAGACCGTTTCATTACTGCACAAAAGTTGATGCAAAACTGGCTGAACTGGTGCCATTAACGCACAAGTTCGCTAAACGAAGTTGCTTCGGAATTTTTCGCAACGAACGCATCCGATCCACTCCATTGGACCCAAAACTCATGTTTTGGGGCGTTTCGGACGGTTTCGTTACTGCACGAAAGTCGATGCAAGACTCGCCGAACTAGTGCCATTAACGCACAAGTTCGCTAAACGAAGTTACGTCGGAACTTTTGGCAATGAACGCACCCATTCCACTCCATTGGACCCAAAACTGATGTCTTGGGGCGTTCCCGACCGTTTCATTACTGCACCAAAGTTGATGCAAAACTTCACGAACTGGTGCCATTAACGCACAAGTTCGCTAAACGAAGTTGCGTCGGAATTTTGTGCAACGAACGCACCCGATCCACTCCATTGGACCCAAAACTCATGTTTTGGGGCGTTTCGAACCATTTCGTTACTGCACGAAAGTCGATGCAAAACCGGCCGAACTGGTGCCATTAACGCACAAGTTCGCTAAACAAAGTTGCGTCGGAATTTTTCGCAACGAACGCACCTGATCCACTCCATTGGACCAAAAACTTTTGTCTTGGGGCGTTTCAGACCGTTGCATTAGTGCACAAAAGTTGATGCAAAACTGGCCGAACTGGTGCCATTAACGCACAAGTTCGCTAAACGAAGTTGCTTCGGAATTTTTCGCAACGAACGCATCGGATCCACTCTATTGGACCCAAAACTCATGTTTTGGGCGTTTCGGACGGTTTCGTTACTGCATGAAAGTCGATGCAAAACTCGTCGAACTGGTGCCATTAACGCACAAGTGCGCTAAACGAAGTTGCGTCGGAATTTTTCGCGCAACGAACGCACCCGTTCCACTCCATTGGACCCAAAACTGATGTCTTGGGGCGTTCCCGACCGTTTCATTACTGCACCAAAGTTGATGCAAAATTTGACGAACTGGTGCCATTAACGCACAAGTTCGCTAAACGAAGTTGCGTCGGAATTTTTCGCAACGAACGCACCCGATCCACTCCATTTGACCCAAAACTCATGTTTTGGGGCGTTTCGAACCATTTCGTTACTGCACGAAAGTCGATGCAAAACTCGCCGAACTGGTGCCATTAACGCACAAGTTCGCTAAACGAAGTTGCGTCGGAATTTTTCGCAACGAACGCACCCGTTCCACTCCATTGGACCCAAAACTCATGTTTTGGGGCGTTTCAAACCATTTCGTTACTGCACGAAAGTCGATGCAAAACTCGCCGAACTGTGCCATTAACGCACAAGTGCGCTAAACGAAGTTGCGTCGGTACTTTTCGCAACGAACGCACATGATCCACTCCATTGGACGCCAAACTCATGTTTTGGGGCGTTTCAGACCGTAGTTACTGCACGAAACTCGATGCAAAACTAGCCGAACTGATGCCATTAATGATCAAGTTCGCTAAATGAAGTTGCGTCAGAATTTTTCGCAAGGAACGCACCCGTTCCAATCCATTGGACCCAAAACTCATGTCTTGGGGCGTTTTAGACTGTTTCATTACTGCACAAAAGTCGATGCAAAACTCGTCGAACTGGTGGCATTAACGCACAAGTTCGATAAACGAAGTTGCGTCGGAATTTTTCGCAACGAACGCACCTGATCCACTCCAATGCACCCAAAACTCTTGTCTTGGGGCATTTCAGACCGTTTCATTACTGCACAAAAGTTGATGCAAAACTGGCCGAACTGGTGCCTTTAACGCACAAGTTCGCTAAACGAAGTTGCTTCGGAATTTTTCGCAACGAACGCATCCGATCCACTCCATTGGACCCAAAACTCATGTTTTGGGGCGTTTCGGACGGTTTCGTTACTGCACGAAAGTCGATGCAAGACTCGCCGAACTAGTGCCATTAACGCACAAGTTCGCTAAACGAAGTTACGTCGGAACTTTTGGCAATGAACGCACCCGTTCCACTCCATTGGACCCAAAACTGATGTCTTGGGGCGTTCCCGACCGTTTCATTACTGCACCAAAGTTGATGCAAAACTTGACGAACTGGTGCCATTAACGCACAAGTTCGCTAAACGAAGTTGCGTCGGAATTTTGCGCAACGAACGCACCCGATCCACTCCATTGGACCCAAAACTCATGTTTTGGGGCGTTTCGAACCATTTCGTTACTGCACGAAAGTCGATGCAAAACCGGCCGAACTGGTGCCATTAACGCACAAGTTCGCTAAACAAAGTTGCGTCGGAATTTTTCGCAACGAACGCACCTGATCCACTCCATTGGACCAAAAACTTTTGTCTTGGGGCGTTTCAGACCGTTGCATTAGTGCACAAAAGTTGATGCAAAACTGGCCGAACTGGTGCCATTAACGCACAAGTTCGCTAAACGAAGTTGCTTCGGAATTTTTCGCAACGAACGCATCGGATCCACTCTATTGGACCCAAAACTCATGTTTTGGGCGTTTCGGACGATTTCGTTACTGCATGAAAGTCGATGCAAAACTCGTCGAACTGGTGCCATTAACGCACAAGTGCGCTAAACGAAGTTGCGTCGGAATTTTTCGCGCAACGAACGCACCCGTTCCACTCCATTGGACCCAAAACTGATGTCTTGGGGCGTTCCCGACCGTTTCATTACTGCACCAAAGTTGATGCAAAATTTGACGAACTGGTGCCATTAACGCACAAGTTCGCTAAACGAAGTTGCGTCGGAATTTTTCGCAACGAACGCACCCGATCCACTCCATTTGACCCAAAACTCATGTTTTGGGGCGTTTCGAACCATTTCGTTACTGCACGAAAGTCGATGCAAAACTCGCCGAACTGGTGCCATTAACGCACAAGTTCGCTAAACGAAGTTGCGTCGGAATTTTTCGCAACGAACGCACCCGTTCCACTCCATTGGACCCAAAACTCATGTTTTGGGGCGTTTCAAACCATTTCGTTACTGCACGAAAGTCGATGCAAAACTCGCCGAACTGTGCCATTAACGCACAAGTGCGCTAAACGAAGTTGCGTCGGTACTTTTCGCAACGAACGCACATGATCCACTCCATTGGACGCCAAACTCATGTTTTGGGGCGTTTCAGACCGTAGTTACTGCACGAAACTCGATGCAAAACTAGCCGAACTGATGCCATTAATGATCAAGTTCGCTAAATGAAGTTGCGTCAGAATTTTTCGCAAGGAACGCACCCGTTCCAATCCATTGGACCCAAAACTCATGTCTTGGGGCGTTTTAGACTGTTTCATTACTGCACAAAAGTCGATGCAAAACTCGTCGAACTGGTGGCATTAACGCACAAGTTCGAATAAACGAAGTTGCGTCGGAATTTTTCGCAACGAACGCACCTGATCCACTCCAATGCACCCAAAACTCTTGTCTTGGGGCATTTCAGACCGTTTCATTACTGCACAAAAGTTGATGCAAAACTGGCCGAACTGGTGCCTTTAAACGCACAAGTTCGCTAAACGAAGTTGCTTCGGAATTTTTCGCAACGAACGCATCCGATCCACTCCATTGGACCCAAAACTCATGTTTTGGGGGCGTTTTCGGACGGTTTCGTTACTGCACGAAAGTCGATGCAAGACTCGCCGAAACTAGTGCCATTAACGCACAAGTTCGCTAAACGAAGTTACGTCGGAACTTTTGGCAATGAACGCACCCGTTCCACTCCATTGGACCCAAAACTGATGTCTTGGGGCGTTCCCGACCGTTTGCATTACTGCACCAAAGTTGATGCAAAACTTGACGAACTGGTGCCATTAACGCACAAGTTCGCTAAACGAAGTTGCGTCGGAATTTTGCGCAACGAACGCACCCGATCCACTCCATTGGACCCAAAACTCATGTTTTGGGGCGTTTCGAACCATTTCGTTACTGCACGAAAGTCGATGCAAAACCGGCCGAACTGGTGCCATTAACGCACAAGTTCGCTAAACAAAGTTGCGTCGGAATTTTTCGCAACGAACGCACCTGATCCACTCCATTGGACCAAAAACTTTTGTCTTGGGGCGTTTCAGACCGTTGCATTAGTGCACAAAAGTTGATGCAAAACTGGTCCGAACTGGTGCCATTAACGCACAAGTTCGCTAAACGAAGTTGCTTCGGAATTTTTTCGCAACGAACGCATCGGATCCACTCTATTGGACCCAAAACTCATGTTTTGGGCGTTTCGGACGGTTTCGTTACTGCATGAAAGTCGATGCCAAAACTCGTCGAACTGGTGCCATTAACGCACAAGTGCGCTAAACGAAGTTGCCGTCGGAATTTTTCGCGCAACGAACGCACCCGTTCCACTCCATTGGACCCAAAACTGATGTCTTGGGGCGTTCCCGACCGTTTCATTACTGCACCAAAGTTGATGCAAAATTTGACGAACTGGTGCATTAACGCACAAGTTCGCTAAACGAAGTTGCGTCGGAATTTTTCGCAACGAACGCACCCGATCCACTCCATTTGACCCAAAACTCATGTTTTGGGGCGTTTCGAACCATTTCGTTACTGCACGAAAGTCGATGCAAAACTCGCCGAACTGGTGCCATTAACGCACAAGTCGCTAAACGAAGTTGCGTCGGAATTTTTCGCAACGAACGCACCCGTTCCCACTCCATTGGACCCAAAACTCATGTTTTGGGGCGTTTCAAACCATTTCGTTACTGCACGAAAGTCGATGCAAAACTCGCCGAACTGTGCCATTAACGCACAAGTGCGCTAAACGAAGTGTGCGTCGGTACTTTTCGCAACGAACGCACATGATCCACTCCATTGGACGCCAAACTCATGTTTTGGGGCGTTTCAGACCGTTAGTTACTGCACGAAACTCGATGCAAAACTAGCCGAACTGATGCCATTAATGATCAAGTTCGCTAAATGAAGTTGCGTCAGAATTATTCGCAAGGAACGCACCGTTCCAATCCATTGGACCCAAAACTCATGTCTTGGGGCGTTTTAGACTGTTTCATTACTGCACAAAAGTCGATGCAAAACTCGTCGAACTGGTGGCATTAACGCACAAGTTCGATAAACGAAGTTGCGTCGGAATTTTTCGCAACGAACGCACCTGATCCACTCCAATGCACCCAAAACTCTTGTCTTGGGGCGTTTCAGACCGTTTCATTACTGCACAAAAGTTGATGCAAAACTGGCCGAACTGGTGCCTTTAACGCACAAGTTCGCTAAACGAAAATGCTTCGGAATTTTTCGGCAACGAACGCATCCGATCCACTCCATTGGACCCAAAACTCATGTTTTGGGGCGTTTCGGACGGTTTCGTTACTGCACGAAAGTCGATGCAAGACTCGCCGAACTAGTGCCATTAACGCACAAGTTCGCTAAACGAAGTTACGTCGGAACTTTTGGCAAAGAACGCACCCGTTCCACTCCATTGGACCCAAAACTGATGTCTTGGGGCGTTCCCGACCGTTTCATTACTGCACCAAAGTTGATGACAAAACTTGAACGAACTGGTGCCATTAACGCACAAGTTCGCTAAACGAAGTTGCGTCGGAATTTTGCGCAACGAACGCACCCGATCCACTCCATTGGACCCAAAACTCATGTTTTGGGGCGTTTCGAACCATTTCGTTACTGCACGAAAGCGATGCAAAACCGGCCGAACTGGTGCCATTAACGCACAAGTTCGCTAAACAAAGTTGCGTCAGAATTTTTCGCAACGAACGCACCCGATCCACTCCATTGGACCCAAAACTCATGTTTTGGGGGGTTTCGAACTGTTTCGTCACTGCACGAAAGTCGACGCAAAACTCGCCGAACTGGTGCCATTAACGCATAAGGTTCGCTAAACAAAGTTGCGTCGGAACTTTTCGCAACGAACTACACCGTTCCACTCCATTGGATCCAAAACTGATGTCTTGGCGTTTCAGACTGTTTCATTACTGCACAAAAGCTGGCCGAACTGGTGCCATTAACGCACAAGTTCGCTAAACAAAAATGCGTTAGAATTTTTCGCAACGAACGCATCCGATCCACTTCATTGGACCCAATACTCATGTTTTGGGGCATTTCGGACCGTTTGGTTACTACAGGAAAGTCGATGCAAAACTCGCCGAACTGGTGCCATTAACGCACAAGTTCGCTAAACGAAGTTGCGTCGGAATTTCTCACAACGAACGCACCAGATCCACTCCAATGCACCCAAAACTCTTGTCTTGGGGCGTTTCAGACCGTTTCATTACTGCACAAAAGTTGATGCAAAACTGGCCGAACTGGTGCCATTAACGCACAAGTTCGCTAAACGAAGTTGCTTCGGAATTTTTCGCAACGAACGCATCCGATCCACTCCATTGGACCCAAAACTCATGTTTTGGGCGTTTCGGACAGTTTCGTTACTGCACGAAAGTCGATGCAACACTCGCCGAACTGGTGCCATTAACGCACAAGTTCGCTAAACGAAGTTGCGTCGGAATTTTTCGCAACGAACGCACCTGATCCACTCCAATGCACCCAAAACTTTTGTCTTGGGGCGTTTCAGACCGTTTCATTACTGCACAAAAGGTTATGCAAAACTGGCCGAACTGGTGCCATTAACGCACAAGTTCGCTAAACGAAGTTGCTTCGGAATTTTTCGCAACGAACGCATCCGATCCACTCCATTGGACCCAAAACTCATGTTTTGGGGCGTTTCGGACAGTTTCGTTACTCCACGAAAGTCGATGCAAGACTCGCCGAACTGGTGCCATTAACGCACAAGTTCGCTAAACGAAGTTGCGTCGGAACTTTTCGCAACGAACGCACCCGTTCCACTCCATTAGACCCAAAACTGATGTCTTGGGGCGTTTCAGACTGTTTCATTACTGCACCAAAGTTGATGCAAGACTGGCCGAACTGGTGCCATTAACGCACAAGTTCGCTAAACAAAGTTGCGTCGGAATTTTTCGCAACGAACGCATCCGATCCACTTCATTGGACCCAAAACTCATGTTTTGGGGCGTTTCGGACCGTTTCGTTACTGCACGAAAGTCGATGCAAAACTCGTCGAACTGGTGCCATTAACGCACAAGTGCGCTAAACGAAGTTGCGTCGGAATTTTTCGCAACGAACGCACCCAATCCACTCCAATGCACCCAAAACTCTTGTCTTGGGGCGTTTCAGACCGTTTCATTACTGCACAAAAGTTGATGCAAAACTGGCCGAACTGGTGCCATTAACGCACAAGTTCGCTAAACGAAGTTGCTTCGGAATTTTTCGCAACGAACGCATCCGATCCACTCCATTGGATCCAAAACTCATGTTTTGGGGCGTTTCGGACGGTTTCGTTACTGCACGAAAGTCGATGCAAGACTCGCCGAACTGGTGCCATTAACGCACAAGTTCGCTAAACGAAGTTGCGTCGAAAGTTTTGGCAACGAACGCACCCGTTCCACTCCATTGGACCCAAAACTAATGTCTTGGGGCGTTCCCGACCGTTTCATTACTGCACCAAAGTTGATGCAAAATTTGACGAACTGGTGCCATTAACGCACAAGTTCGCTAAACGAAGTTGCGTCGGAATTTTTCGCAACGAACGCACCCGATCCACTCCATTGGACCCAAAACTCATGTTTTGGGGCGTTTCAAACCATTTCGTTACTGCACGAAAGGCGATGCAAAACTCGCCGAACTGTGCCATTAACGCACAAGTGCTCTAAACGAAGTTGCGTCGGTACTTTTCGCAACGAACGCACATGATCCACTCCATTGGACGCCAACCTCATGTTTTGGGGCGTTTCAGACCGTAGTTACTGCACGAAACTCGATGCAAAACTAGCCGAACTGATGCCATTAATGATCAATTTCGCTAAATGAAGTTGCGTCAGAATTTTTCGCAAGCAACGCACCCGTTCCAATCCATTGGACCCAAAACTCATGTCTTGGGGCGTTTCAGACTGTTTCATTACTGCACAAAAGTCGATGCAAAACTCGTCGAACTGGTGGCATTAACGCACAAGTTCGCTAAACGAAGTTGCGTCGGAATTTTTCGCAACGAACGCACCTGATCCACTCCAATGCACCCAAAACTCTTGTCTTGGGGCGTTTCAGACCGTTTCATTACTGCACAAAAGTTGATGCAAAACTTGACGAACTGGTGCCATTAACGCACAAGTTCGCTAAACGAAGTTGCGTCGGAATTTTTCGCAACGAACGCACCCGATCCACTCCATTGGACCCAAAACTCATGTTTTGGGGCGTTTCGGACGGTTTCGTTACTGCACCAAAGTCGATGCAAAACTGGCCGAACTGGTGCCATTAACGCACAAGTTCGCTAAACGAAGTTGCGTCAGAATTTTTCGCAACGAACGCACCCGATCCACTCCATTGGACCCAAAACTCATGTTTTGGGGGGTTTCGGACTGTTTCGTTACTGCACGAAAGTCGATGCAAAACTCGCCGAACTGGTGCCATTAACGCACAAGCTCGCTAAACGAAGTTGCGTCGGAACTTTTCGCAACGAACGCACCCGTTCCACTCCATTGGATCCAAAACTGATGTCTTGGGGCGTTTCAGACTGTTTCATTACTGCACCAAAGTTGATGCAAAACTGGCCGAACTTGTGCCATTAACGCACAAGTTCGCTAAACAAAAATGCGTCGGAATTTTTCGCAACGAACGCATCCGATCCACTTCATTGGACCCAATACTCATGTTTTGGGGCATTTCGGACCGTTTGGTTACTACACGAAAGTCGATGCAAAACTCGCCGAACTGGTGCCATTAACGCACAAGTTCGCTAAACGAAGTTGCGTCGGAATTTTTCGCAATGAACGCATCCGATCCACTCCATTGGACCGTAAACTCATGTTTTGAATCGTTTCGGACCATTTCGTTACTGCCCGAAAGTCGATGCAAAACTGGCCGAACTGGTGCCATTAACGCACTAGTTCGCTAAACGAAGTTGCTTCGGAATTTTTCGCAACGAACGCATCCGATCCACTCCATTGGACCCAAAACTCATGTTTTGGGGGGTTTCGGACTGTTTCGTTACTGCACGAAAGTCGATGCAAAACTCGTCGAACTGGTGCCATTAACGCACAAGTTCGCTAAACGAAGTTGCGTCAGCACTTTTTGCAAAACTCGTCGGAACTTTTGGCAATGAACGCACCCGTTCCACTCCATTGGACCCAAAACTGATGTCTTGGGGCGTTCCCGACCGTTTCATTACTGCACCAAAGTCGATGCAAAACTGGCCGAACTGGTGCCATTAACGCACAAGTTCGCTAAACGAAGTTGCGTCGGAATTTTTCGCAACGAACGCACCCGATCCACTCCATTGGACCCAAAACTCATGTTTTGGGGGGTTTCAGACCGTAGTTACTGCACGAAAGTCGATGCAACACTCGCCGAACTGGTGCCATTAACGCACAAGTTCGCTAAACGAAGTTGCGTCGGAACTTTTGGCAACGAACGCACCCGTTCCACTCCATTGGACCCAAAACTGATGTCTTGGGGCGTTCCCGACCGTTTCATTACTGCACCAAAGTTGATGCAAAATTTGACGAACTGGTGCCATTAACGCACAAGTTCGCTAAACGAAGTTGCGTCGGAATTTTTCGCCACGAACGCACCCGATCCACTCCATTGGACCCAAAACTCATGTTTTGGGGCGTTTCGAACCATTTCGTTACTGCACGAAAGTCGATGCAAAACTCGCCGAACTGGTGCCATTAACGCACAAGTTCGCTAAACGAAGTTGCGTCGGAATTTTTCGCAACGAACGCACCCGTTCCACTCCATTGGACCCAAAACTCATGTTTTGGGGCGTTTCAAACCATTTCGTTACTGCACGAAAGTCGATGCAAAACTCGCCGAACTGTGCCATTAACGCACAAGTGCGCTAAACGAAGTTGCGTCGGTACTTTTCGCAACGAACGCACATGATCCACTCCATTGGACGCCAAACTCATGTTTTGGGGCGTTTCAGACCGTAGTTACTGCACGAAACTCGATGCAAAACTAGCCGAACTGATGCCATTAATGATCAAGTTCGCTAAATGAAGTTGCGTCAGAATTTTTCGCAAGGAACGCACCCGTTCCACTCCATTGGACCCAAAACTCATGTTTTGGGCGTTTCGGACAGTTTCGTTACTGCACGAAAGTCGATGCAACACTCGCCGAACTGGTGCCATTAACGCACAAGTTCGCTAAACGAAGTTGCGTCGGAATTTTTCGCAACGAACGCACCTGATCCACTCCAATGCACCCAAAACTTTTGTCTTGGGGCGTTTCAGACCGTTTCATTACTGCACAAAAGGTTATGCAAAACTGGCCGAACTGGTGCCATTAACGCACAAGTTCGCTAAACGAAGTTGCTTCGGAATTTTTCGCAACGAACGCATCCGATCCACTCCATTGGACCCAAAACTCATGTTTTGGGGCGTTTCGGACAGTTTCGTTACTCCACGAAAGTCGATGCAAGACTCGCCGAACTGGTGCCATTAACGCACAAGTTCGCTAAACGAAGTTGCGTCGGAACTTTTCGCAACGAACGCACCCGTTCCACTCCATTAGACCCAAAACTGATGTCTTGGGGCGTTTCAGACTGTTTCATTACTGCACCAAAGTTGATGCAAGACTGGCCGAACTGGTGCCATTAACGCACAAGTTCGCTAAACAAAGTTGCGTCGGAATTTTTCGCAACGAACGCATCCGATCCACTTCATTGGACCCAAAACTCATGTTTTGGGGCGTTTCGGACCGTTTCGTTACTGCACGAAAGTCGATGCAAAACTCGTCGAACTGGTGCCATTAACGCACAAGTGCGCTAAACGAAGTTGCGTCGGAATTTTTCGCAACGAACGCACCCAATCCACTCCAATGCACCCAAAACTCTTGTCTTGGGGCGTTTCAGACCGTTTCATTACTGCACAAAAGTTGATGCAAAACTGGCCGAACTGGTGCCATTAACGCACAAGTTCGCTAAACGAAGTTGCTTCGGAATTTTTCGCAACGAACGCATCCGATCCACTCCATTGGATCCAAAACTCATGTTTTGGGGCGTTTCGGACGGTTTCGTTACTGCACGAAAGTCGATGCAAGACTCGCCGAACTGGTGCCATTAACGCACAAGTTCGCTAAACGAAGTTGCGTCGAAAGTTTTGGCAACGAACGCACCCGTTCCACTCCATTGGACCCAAAACTAATGTCTTGGGGCGTTCCCGACCGTTTCATTACTGCACCAAAGTTGATGCAAAATTTGACGAACTGGTGCCATTAACGCACAAGTTCGCTAAACGAAGTTGCGTCGGAATTTTTCGCAACGAACGCACCCGATCCACTCCATTGGACCCAAAACTCATGTTTTGGGGCGTTTCAAACCATTTCGTTACTGCACGAAAGGCGATGCAAAACTCGCCGAACTGTGCCATTAACGCACAAGTGCTCTAAACGAAGTTGCGTCGGTACTTTTCGCAACGAACGCACATGATCCACTCCATTGGACGCCAACCTCATGTTTTGGGGCGTTTCAGACCGTAGTTACTGCACGAAACTCGATGCAAAACTAGCCGAACTGATGCCATTAATGATCAATTTCGCTAAATGAAGTTGCGTCAGAATTTTTCGCAAGCAACGCACCCGTTCCAATCCATTGGACCCAAAACTCATGTCTTGGGGCGTTTCAGACTGTTTCATTACTGCACAAAAGTCGATGCAAAACTCGTCGAACTGGTGGCATTAACGCACAAGTTCGCTAAACGAAGTTGCGTCGGAATTTTTCGCAACGAACGCACCTGATCCACTCCAATGCACCCAAAACTCTTGTCTTGGGGCGTTTCAGACCGTTTCATTACTGCACAAAAGCTGATGCAAAACTTGACGAACTGGTGCCATTAACGCACAAGTTCGCTAAACGAAGTTGCGTCGGAATTTTTCGCAACGAACGCACCCGATCCACTCCATTGGACCCAAAACTCATGTTTTGGGGCGTTTCGGACGGTTTCGTTACTGCACCAAAGTCGATGCAAAACTGGCCGAACTGGTGCCATTAACGCACAAGTTCGCTAAACGAAGTTGCGTCAGAATTTTTCGCAACGAACGCACCCGATCCACTCCATTGGACCCAAAACTCATGTTTTGGGGGGTTTCGGACTGTTTCGTTACTGCACGAAAGTCGATGCAAAACTCGCCGAACTGGTGCCATTAACGCACAAGCTCGCTAAACGAAGTTGCGTCGGAACTTTTCGCAACGAACGCACCCGTTCCACTCCATTGGATCCAAAACTGATGTCTTGGGGCGTTTCAGACTGTTTCATTACTGCACCAAAGTTGATGCAAAACTGGCCGAACTTGTGCCATTAACGCACAAGTTCGCTAAACAAAAATGCGTCGGAATTTTTCGCAACGAACGCATCCGATCCACTTCATTGGACCCAATACTCATGTTTTGGGGCATTTCGGACCGTTTGGTTACTACACGAAAGTCGATGCAAAACTCGCCGAACTGGTGCCATTAACGCACAAGTTCGCTAAACGAAGTTGCGTCGGAATTTTTCGCAATGAACGCATCCGATCCACTCCATTGGACCGTAAACTCATGTTTTGAATCGTTTCGGACCATTTCGTTACTGCCCGAAAGTCGATGCAAAACTGGCCGAACTGGTGCCATTAACGCACTAGTTCGCTAAACGAAGTTGCTTCGGAATTTTTCGCAACGAACGCATCCGATCCACTCCATTGGACCCAAAACTCATGTTTTGGGGGGTTTCGGACTGTTTCGTTACTGCACGAAAGTCGATGCAAAACTCGTCGAACTGGTGCCATTAACGCACAAGTTCGCTAAACGAAGTTGCGTCAGCACTTTTTGCAAAACTCGTCGGAACTTTTGGCAATGAACGCACCCGTTCCACTCCATTGGACCCAAAACTGATGTCTTGGGGCGTTCCCGACCGTTTCATTACTGCACCAAAGTCGATGCAAAACTGGCCGAACTGGTGCCATTAACGCACAAGTTCGCTAAACGAAGTTGCGTCGGAATTTTTCGCAACGAACGCACCCGATCCACTCCATTGGACCCAAAACTCATGTTTTGGGGGGTTTCAGACCGTAGTTACTGCACGAAACTCGATGCAAAACTAGCCGAACTGATGCCACTAATGATCAAGTTCGCTAAATGAAGTTGCGTCAGAATTTTTCGCAAGGAACGCACCCGTTCCACTCCATTGGACCCAAAACTCATGTCTTGGGGCGTTTTAGACTGTTTCATTACTGCACAAAAGTCGATGCAAAACTCGTCGAACTGGTGGCATTAACGCACAAGTTCGCTAAACGAAGTTGCGTCGGAATTTTTCGCAACGAACGCACCTGATCCACTCCAATGCACCCAAAACTCTTGTCTTGGGGCGTTTCAGACCGTTTCATTACTGCACAAAAGTTGATGCAAAACTGGCCGAACTGGTGCCATTAACGCACAAGTTCGCTAAACGAAGTTGCTTCGGAATTTTTCGCAACGAACGCATCCGATCCACTCCATTGGACCCAAAACTCATGTTTTGGGGCGTTTCGGATGGTTTCGTTACTGCACGAAAGTCGATGCAAGACTCGCCGAACTGGTGCCATTAACGCACAAGTTCGCTAAACGAAGTTACGTCGGAACTTTTGGCAATGAACGCACCCGTTCCACTCCATTGGACCCAAAACTGATGTCTTGGGGCGTTCCCGACCGTTTCATTACTGCACCAAAGTTGATGCAAAACTTGACGAACTGGTGCCATTAACGCACAAGTTCGCTAAACGAAGTTGCGTCGGAATTTTGCGCAACGAACGCACCCGATCCACTCCATTGGACCCAAAACTCATGTTTTGGGGTGTTTCGGACGGTTTCGTTACTGCACGAAAGTCGATGCAGGACTCGCCGAACTGGTGCCATTAACGCACAAGTTCGCTAAACGAAGTTACGTCGGAACTTTTGGCAATGAACGCACCCGTTCCACTCCATTGGACCCAAAACTGATGTCTTGGGGCGTTCCCGACCGTTTCATTACTGCACCAAAGTTGATGCAAAACTTGACGAACTGGTGCCATTAACGCACAAGTTCGCTAAACGAAGTTGCGTCGGAATTTTTCGCAACGAACGCACCCGATCCACTCCATTGGACCCAAAACTCATGTTTTGGGGCGTTTCGAACCATTTCGTTACTGCACGAAAGTCGATGCAAAACTCGCCGAACTGGTGCCATTAACGCACAAGTTCGCTAAACGAAGTTGCGTCGGAATTTTTCGCAACGAACGCACTCGTTCCACTCCATTGGACCCAAAACTCATGTTTTGGGGCGTTTCAAACCATTTCGTTACTGCACGAAAGTCGATGCAAATCTCGCCGAACTGTGCCATTGACGCACAAGTGCGCTAAACGAAGTTGCGTCGGTACATTTCGCAACGAACGCATATGATCCACTCCATTGGACGCCAAACTCATGTTTTGGGGCGTTTCAGACCGTAGTTACTGCACGAAATTCGATGCAAAACTAGCCGAACTGATGCCACTAATGATCAAGTTCGCTAAATGAAGTTGCGTCAGAATTTTTCGCAAGGAACGCACCCGTTCCACTCCATTGGACCCAAAACTCATGTCTTGGGGCGTTTCAGACTGTTTCATTACTGCACAAAAGTCGATGCAAAACTCGTCGAACTGGTGCCATTAACGCACAAGTTCGCTAAACGAAGTTGCGTCGGAATTTTTCGCAACGAACGCACCTGATCCACTCCAATGCACCCAAAACTCTTGTCTTGGGGCGTTTCAGACCGTTTCATTACTGCGCAAAAGTTGATGCAAAACTGGCCGAACTGGTGCCATTAACGCACAAGTTCGCTAAACAAAGTTGCGTCGGAATTTTTCGCAACGAACGCATCCGATCCACTCCATTGGACCCTAAACTCATGTTTTGGGGCGTTTCGGACCGTTTCGTTACTGCACGAAAGTCGATGCAAAACTCGCCGAACTAGAGCCATTAACGCACAAGTTCGCTAAACGAAGTTCCGTCGGAACTTTTCGCAACGAATGCACCCGTTCCACTCCATTGGACCCAAAACTCATGTTTTGGGGCGTTTCAAACCATTTCGTTACTGCACGAAACTCGATGCAAAACTGGCCGAACTGGTGCCATTAACGCACAAGTTCGCTCAACAAAGTTGCGTCAGAATTTTTCGCAACGAACGCACCCGATCCACTCCATTGGACCCAAAACTCATGTTTTGGGCGGTTTCGGACTGTTTCGTTACCGCACGAAAGTCGATGCAAAACTCGCCGAACTGGTGCCATTAACGCACAAGTTCGCTAAACGAAGTTGCGTCGGAACTTTTCGCAACGAACACACCCGTTCCACTCCATTGGATCCAAAACTGATGTCTTGGGGCATTTCAGACTGTTTCATTACTGCACCAAAGTTGATGCAAAACTGGCCGAACTGGTGCCATTAACGCACAAGTTCGCTAAACAATAATGCGTCGGAATTTTTCGCAACGAACGCATCTGATCCACTTCATTGGACCCAATACTGATGTTTTGGGGCATTTCGGACCGTTTCGTTACTGCACGAAAGTCGATGCAAAACTCGCCGAACTTGTGCCATTAACGCACAAGTTCGCTAAACGAAGTTGCGTCGGAATTTTTCGCAAGGAACGCACCCATTCCACTACATTAGACCCAAAACTGATGTCTTTGGGGTGTTTGGGACCATTTTGTTACGGCACGAAAAACGATGCAAAACTCGCCGAACTGGTGCTATTAACGCACAAGTTCGCTAAACGAAGTTGTGTCGGAACTTTTCGCAACGAACGCACCCGTTCCACTCCATTAGACCCAAAACTGATGTCTTGGGGCGTTTCAGACTGTTTCATTACTGCACCAAAGTTGATGCAAAACTGGCCGAACTGGTGCCATTAACGCACAAGTTCGCTAAACAAAGTTGCGTCGGAATTTTTCGCAACGAACGCATCCGATCCACTTCATTGGACCCAAAACTCATGTTTTGGGGCGTTTCGGACCGTTTCGTTACTGCACGAAAGTCGATGCAAAACTCGTCGAACTGGTGCCATTAACGCACATGTTCGCTAAACGAAGTTGCGTCGGAATTTTTCGCAACGAACGCACCTGATCCACTCCAATGCACCCAAAACTCTTGTCTTGGGGCGTTTCAGACCGTTTCATTACTGCACAAAAGTTGATGCAAAACTGTCCGAACTGGTGCCATTAACGCACAAGTTCGCTAAACGAAGTTTCGTCGGAACTTTTCGCAACGAACGCACCCGTTCCACTCCATTGGACCCTAAACTCATGTTTTGGGGCGTTTTGGACCGTTTCGTTACTGCACGAAAGTCGATGCAAAACTCGCCGAACTGGAGCCATTAACGCACAAGTTCGCTAAACGAAGTTTCGTCGGAACTTTTCGCAACGAACGCACCCGTTCCACTCCATTGGACCCAAAACTCATGTTTTGGGGCGTTTCGAACCATTTCGTTACTGCACGAAAGTCGATGCAAAACTGGCCGAACTGGTGCCATTAACGCACAACTTCGCTAAACGAAGTTGCGTCGGAACTTTTCGCAACGAACGCACCCGTTCCACTCCATTGGATCCAAAACTGATGTCTTGGGGCATTTCAGACAGTTTCATTACTGCACCAAAGTTGATGCAAAACTGGCCGAACTGGTGCCATTAACGCACAAGTTCGCTAAACAATAATGCGTCGGAATTTTTCGCAACGAACGCATCTGATCCACTTCATTGGACCCAATACTGATGTTTTGGGGCATTTCGGACCGTTTCGTTACTGCACGAAAGTCGATGCAAAACTCGCCGAACTTGTGCCATTAACGCACAAGTTCGCTAAACGAAGTTGCGTCGGAATTTTTCGCAACGAACGCACCTGATCCACTCCAATGCACCCAAAACTCTTGTCTTGGGGCGTTTCAGACCGTTTCATTACTGCACAAAAGTTGATGCAAAACTGGCCGAACTGGTGCCATTAACGCACAAGTTCGCTAAACGAAGTTACGTCGGAATTTTTCGCAAAGAACGCACCCGATCCACTCCATCGGACGCAAAACTCATGTTTTGGGGCGTTTCGAACCATTTCGTTACTGCATGAAAGTCGATGCAAAACTCGCCGAACGGGTGCCATTAACGCACAAGTTCGCTAAACGAAGTTGCGTCGGAATTTTTCGCAACGAACGCACCCGTTCCACTCCATTGGACCCAAAACTCATGTTTTGGGGCGTTTCGAACCATTTCGTTACTGCACGAAAGTCGATGCAAAACTCGCCGAACTGGTGCCATTAACGCACAAGTGCGCTAAACGAAGTTGCGTCGGTACTTTTCGCAAGGAACGCACATGATCCACTCCATTAAACGCAAACTCATGTTTTGGGGTGTTTGGGACCATTTTGTTATGGCACGAAAAACGATGCAAAACTCGCCGAACTGGTGCTATTAACGCACAAGTTCGCTAAACGAAGTTGTGTCGGAACTTTTCGCAACGAACGCACCCGTTCCACTCCATTAGACCGAAAACTGATGTCTTGGGGCGTTTCAGACTGTTTTATTACTGCACCAAAGTTGATGCAAAACTGGCCGAACTGGTGCCATTAACGCACAAGTTCGCTAAACAAAAATGCGTCGGAATTTTTCGCAACGAACGCATCGGATCCACTCCATTAGACCCAAAACTTATGTTTTGGGGCGTTTTGGACGGTTTCGTTACTGCACGAAAGTCGATGCAAGACTCGCCGAACTGGTGCCATTAACGCACAAGTTCGCTAAACGAAGTTGCGTCGGAACTTTTGGCAACGAACGCACCCGTTCCACTCCATTGGACCCAAAACTGATGTCTTGGGGCGTTCCCGACCGTTTCATTACTGCACCAAAGTTGATGCAAAATTTGACGAACTTGGGCCATTAACGACAAGTTCGCTAAACGAAGTTGCGTCGGAATTTTTTGCAACGAACGCATCTGATCCACTCCATTAGACCCAAAACTTATGTTTTGGGGTGTTTCGGACGGTTTCGTTACTGCACGAAAGTCGATGCAAGACTCGCCGAACTTGTGCCATTAACGCACAAGTTCGCTAAACGAAGTTGCGTCGGAACTTTTGGCAACGAACGCACCCGTTCCACTCCATTGGACCCAAAACTGATGTCTTGGGGCGTTCCTGACCGTTTCAGTACTGCACCAAAGTTGATGCAAAACTTGACGAACTTGGGCCATTAACGTACAAGTTCGCTAAACGAAGTTGCGTCGGAATTTTTCACAACGAACGCACCCGATCCACTCCATTGGAACCAAAACTCATGTTTTGGGGCGTTTCGAACCATTTCGTTACTGCACGAAAGTCGATGCAAAACTCGCCGAACTGGTGCCATTAACGCACAAGTTCGCTAAACGAAGTTGCGTCGGAATTTTTCGCAACGAACGCACGCGTTCCACTCCATTGGACCCAAAACTCATGTTTTGGGGCGTTTCAAACCATTTCGTTACTGCACGAAAGTCGATGCAAAACTCGCCGAACTGTGCCATTAACGCACAAGTGCGCTAAACGAAGTTGCGTCAGAATTTTTCGCAACGAACGCACCCGATCCACTCCATTGGACCCAAAACTCATGTTTTGGGGGGTTTCGGACTGTTTCGTTACTGCACAAAAGTCGATGCAAAACTCGCCGAACTGGTGCCATTAACGCACAAGTTCGCTAAACGAAGTTGCGTCGGAACTTTTCGCAACGAACGCACCCGTTCCACTCCATTGGATCCAAAACTGATGTCTTGGGGCGTTTCAGACTGTTTCATTACTGCACCAAAGTTGATGCAAAACTGGCCGAACTGGTGCCATTAACGCACAAGTTCGCTAAACAAAAATGCGTCGGAATTTTTCGCAACGAACGCATCGGATCCACTCCATTAGACCCAAAACTTATGTTTTGGGGCGTTTTGGACGGTTTCGTTACTGCACGAAAGTCGATGCAAGACTCGCCGAACTGGTGCCATTAACGCACAAGTTCGCTAAACGAAGTTGCGTCGGAACTTTTGGCAACGAACGCACCCGTTCCACTCCATTGGACCCAAAACTGATGTCTTGGGGCGTTCCCGACCGTTTCATTACTGCACAAAAGTTGATGCAAAACTGGCCGAACTGGTGCCATTAACGCACAAGTTCGCTAAACGAAGTTGCTTCGGAATTTTTCGCAACGAACGCATCCGATCCACTCCATTGGACCCAAAACTCATGTTTTGGGGCGTTTCGGACGGTTTCGTTACTGCACGAAAGTCGATGCAACACTCGCCGAACTGGTGCCATTAACGCACAAGTTCTCTAAACGAACTTGCGTCGGAACTTTTCGCAACGAACGCACCCATTCCACTATATTAGACCCAAAACTGATGTCTTTGGGGTGTTTGGGACCATTTTGTTACGGCACGAAAAAAGATGCAAAACTCGCCGAACTGGTGCTATTAACGCACAAGTTCGCTCAACGAAGTTGTGTCGGAACTTTTCGCAACGAACGCACCCGTTCCACTCCATTAGACCCAAAACTGATGTCTTGGGGTGTTTCAGACTGTTTCATTACTGCACCAAAGTTGATGCAAAACTGGCCGAACTGGTGCCATTAACGCACAAGTTCGCTAAACAAAGTTGCGTCGGAATTTTTCGCAACGAACGCATCCGATCCACTTCATTGGACCCAAAACTCATGTTTTGGGGCGTTTCGGACCGTTTCGTTACTGCACGAAAGTCGATGCAAAACTCGTCGAACTGGTGCCATTAACGCACAAGTTCGCTAAACGAAGTTGCGTCGGAATTTTTCGCAACGAACGCACGTGATCCACTCCAATCCACCCAAAACTCTTGTCTTGGGGCGTTTCAGACCGTTTCATTACTGCACAAAAGTTAATGCAAAACTGGCCGAACTGGTGCCATTAACGCAAAAGTTCGCTAAACGAAGTTGCTTCGGAATTTTTCGCAACGAACGCATCCGATCCACTCCATTAGACCCAAAACTTATGTTTTGGGGCGTTTCGGAAGGTTTCGTTACTGCACGAAAGTCGATGCAAGACTCGCCGAACTGGTGCCATTAACGCACAAGTTCGCTAAACGAAGTTGCGTCGGAACTTTTGGCAACGAACGCACCCGTTCCACTCCATGGGACCCAAAACTGATGTCTTGGAGCGTTCCCGACCGTTTCATTACTGCACCAAAGTTGATGCAAAACTTGACGAACTTGTGCCATTAACGTACAAGTTCGCTAAACGAAGTTGCGTCAGAATTTTTCACAACGAACGCACCCGATCCACTCCATTGGACCCAAAACTCATGTTTTAGGGCGTTTCGAACCATTTCGTTACTGCACGAAAGTCGATGCAAAACTCGCCGAACTGGTGCCATAACGCACAGGTTCGCTAAACGAAGTTGCGTCGGAATTTTTCGCAACGAACGCACTCGTTCCACTCCATTGGACCCAAAACTCATGTTTTGGGGCGTTTCAAACCATTTTCGTTACTGCACGAAAGTCGATGCAAAACTCGCCGAACTGTGCCATTAACGCACAAGTGCGCTAAAACGAAGTTGCGTCGGTACTTTTCGCAACGACGCATATGATCCACTCCATTGGACGCCAAACTCATGTTTTGGGGCGTTTCAGACCGTAGTTACTGCACGAAACTCGATGCAAAATTAGCCGAACTGATGCCACTAATGATCAAGTTCGCTAAATGAAGTTGCGTCAGAATTTTTCGCAAGGAACGCACCCGTTCCACTCCATTGGACCCAAAACTCATGTCTTGGGGCGTTTCAGACTGTTTCATTACTGCACAAAAGTCGATGCAAAACTCGTCGAACTGGTGCCATTAACGCACATGTTCGCTAAACGAAGTTGCGTCGGAATTTTTCGCAACGAACGCACCTGATCCACTCCAATGCACCCAAAACTCTTGTCTTGGGGGCGTTTCAGACCGTTTCATTACTGCGCAAAAGTTGATGCAAAACTGGCCGAACTGGTGCCATTAACGCACAAGTTCGCTAAACAAAGTTGCGTCGGAATTTTTCGCAACGAACGCATCCGATCCACTCCATTGGACGCCAAACTCATGTTTTGGGGTGTTTCGGACCATTTTATTACGGCGCGAAAGTCGATGCAAAACTGGCCGAACCGGGTGCCATTAACGCAGAAGTTTGCAAAACGAATTTGCGTCAGAATTTTTCATAACGAATGCACCCAATCCACTCCATCTGGATCCAAAACTGATGTCTTGGGGCGTTTCGTACCGTTTTGTTACTGCACGAAACTCGATGCAAAACTGGCCGAACTGGTGCCATTAACGCACAAGATCGCTAAACGAAGTTGCGTCGGAACTTTTCGCAACGAACGCACTTGATCCACTCCATTGGACGCCAAACTCATGTTTTGGGGTGTTTCGGACCGTTTTGTTACGGCACGAAAGTCGATGCAAAACTGGCCGAACCGGTGCCATTAACGCACAAGTTCATTAAACGAAGTTGCGTTGGAACTTTTCGCAACGAACGCACCCGTTCCACTCCATTGGACCCAAAACACATGTCTTGGGGCGTTTCAGACTGTTTCATTACTGCACAAAAGTCGATGCAAAACAGGCCGAACTGGTGCCATTAACGCACAAGTTCGCTAAACGAAGTTGCATCGGAATTTTTCGCAACGAACGCATCCGATCCACTCCATTGGACCCAAAACTCATGTTTTGGGGCGTTTTCGGACGGTTTCGTTACTGCACGAAAGTCGATGCAACACACGGCGAACTGGTGCCATTAACGCACAAGTTCTCTAACGAAGTTGCGTTGGAACTTTTCGCAACGAACGCACCCAAAACTGATGTCTTTGGGGTGTTTGGGACCATTTGTTACGGCACGAAAAACGATGCAAAACTCGCCGAACTGGTGGCTATTAACGCACAAGTTCGCTAAACGAAGTTGTTGTGTCAGAACTTTTCGCAACGAACGCACCCGTTCCACTCCATTAGACCCAAAACTGATGTCTTGGGGCGTTTCAGACTGTTTCAATTACTGCACCAAAGTTGATGCAAAACTGGCCGAACTGGTGCCATTAACGCACAAGTTCGCTAAGCAAAGTTGCGTCGGAATTTTTCGCAACGAACGCATCCGATCCACTTCATTGGACCCAAAACTCATGTTTTGGGGCGTTTCGGACCGTTTCGTTACTGCACGAAAGTCGATGCAAAACTCGTCGAACTGGTGCCATTAACGCACAAGTTCGCTAAACGAAGTTGCGTCGGAATTTTTCGCAACGAACGCACCTGATCCACTCCAATGCACCCAAAACTCTTGTCTTGGGGCGTTTCAGACCGTTTCATTACTGCACAAAAGTTGATGCAAAACTGGCCGAACTGGTGCCATTAACGCAAAAGTTCGCTAAACGAAGTTGCTTCGGAATTTTTCGCAACGAACGCATCCGATCCACTCCATTAGACCCAAAACTCATGTTTTGGGGCGTTTCAGACCGTAGTTACTGCACGAAACTCGATGCAAAACTAGCTGAACTGATGCCACTAATGATCAAGTTCGCTAAATGAAGTTGCGTCAGAATTTTTCGCAAGGAACGCACCCATTCCACTCCATTGGACCCAAAACTCATGTCTTGGGGCATTTCAGACTGTTTCATTACTGCACAAAAGTCGATGCAAAACTCGTCGAACTGGTGCCATTAACGCACAAGTTCGCTAAACGAAGTTGCGTCGGAATTTTTCGGCAACGAACGCACCTGATCCACTCCAATGCACCCAAAACTCTTGTCTTGGGGCGTTTCAGACCGTTTCATTGCTGCACAAAAGTGGATGCAAAACTGGCCGAACTGGTGCCATTAACGCACAAGTTCGCTAAACAAAGTTGCGTCGGAATTTTTCGCAACGAACGCATCCGATCCACTCCATTGGACCCTAAACTCATGTTTTGGGGCGTTTCGGACCGTTTCGTTACTGCACGAAAGTCGATGCAAAACTCGCCGAACTGGAGCCATTAACGCACAAGTTCGCTAAACGAAGTTCCGTCGGAACTTTTCGCAACGAACGCACCCGTTCCACTCCATTGGATCCAAAACTGATGTCTTGGGGCGTTTCAGACTGTTTCATTACCGCACCAAAGTTGATGCAAAATTGGCCGAACTGGTGCCATTAACGCACAAGTTCGCTAAACAAAAATGCGTCGGAATTTTTCGCAACGAACGCATCCGATCCACTTCATTGGACCCAATACTCATGTTTTGGGGCATTTCGGACCGTTTGGTTACTACACGAAAGTCGATGCAAAACTCGCCGAACTGGTGCCATTAACGCACAAGTTCGCTAAACGAAGTTGCGTCGGAAGTTTTCGCAACGAACGCACCCGATCCACTCCAATGCACCCAAAACTCTTGTCTTGGGGCGTTTCAGACCGTTTCATTACTGCACAAAAGTTGATGCAAAACTGGCCGAACTGGTGCCATTAACGCACAAGTTCGCTAAACGAAGTTGCTTCGGAATTTTTCGCAACGAACGCATCCGATCCACTCCATTGGACCCAAAACTCATGTTTTGGGGCGTTTCGGACGGTTTCGTTACTGCACGAAAGTCGATGCAACACTCGCCGAACTGGTGCCATTAACGCACAAGTTCTCTAAACGAAGTTGCGTCGGAACTTTTCGCAACGAACGCACCCATTCCACTACATTAGACCCAAAACTGATGTCTTTGGGGTGTTTGGGACCATTTTGTCACAACACGAAAAACGATGCAAAACTCGCCGAACTGGTGCTATTAACGCACAAGTTCGCTAAACGAAGTTGTGTCGGAACTTTTCGCAACGAACGCACCCGTTCCACTCCATTAGACCCAAAACTGATGTCTTGGGGCGTTTCAGACTGTTTCATTACTGCACCAAAGTTGATGCAAAACTGGCCGAACTGGTGCCATTAACGCACAAGTTCGCTAAACAAAGTTGCGTCGGAATTTTTCGCAACGAACGCATCCGATCCACTTCATTGGACCCAAAACTCATGTTTTGGGGCGTTTCGGACCGTTTCGTTACTGCACGAAAGTCGATGCAAAACTCGTCGAACTGGTGCCATTAACGCACAAGTTCGCTAAACGAAGTTGCGTCGGAATTTTTCGCAACGAACGCACCTGATCCACTCCAATGCACCCAAAACTCTTGTCTTGGGGCGTTTCAGACCGTTTCATTACTGCACAAAAGTTAATGCAAAACTGACCGAACTGGTGCCATTAACGCAAAAGTTCGCTAAACGAAGTTGCTTCGGAATTTTTCGCAACGAACGCATCCGATCCACTCCATTAGACCCAAAACTTATGTTTTGGGGCGTTTCGGAAGGTTTCGTTACTGCACGAAAGTCAATGCAAGACTCGCCGAACTGATGCCACTAATGATCAAGTTCGCTAAACGAAGTTGCGTCGGAACTTTTGGCAACGAACGCTCCCGTTCCACTCCATTGGACCCAAAACTGATGTCTTGGGGCGTTCCCGACCGTGTCATTACTGCACCAAAGTTGATGCAAAACTTGACGAACTTGTGCCATTAACGTACAAGTTCGCTAAACGAAGTTGCGTCGGAATTTTTCACAACGAACGCACCCGATCCACTCCATTGGACCCAAAACTCATGTTTTGGGGCGTTTCGAACCATTTCGTTACTGCACGAAAGTCGATGCAAAACTCGCCGAACTGGTGCCATTAACGCACAAGTTCGCTAAACGAAGTTGCGTCGGAATTTTTCGCAACGAACGCACTCGTTCCACTCCATTGGACCCAAAACTCATGTTTTGGGGCGTTTCAAACCATTTCGTTACTGCACGAAAGTCGATGCAAAACTCGCCGAACTGTGCCATTAACGCACAAGTGCGCTAAACGAAGTTGCGTCGGTACTTTTCGCAACGAACGCATATGATCCACTCCATTGGACGCCAAACTCATGTTTTGGGGCGTTTCAGACTGTAGTTACTGCACGAAACTCGATGCAATACTAGCCGAACTGATGCCACTAATGATCAAGTTCGCTAAATGAAGTTGCGTCAGAATTTTTCGCCAGGAACGCACCCGTTCCACTCCATTGGACCCAAAACTCATGTCTTGGGGCGTTTCAGACTGTTTCATTACTGCACAAAAGTCGATGCAAAACTCGTCGAACTGGTGCCATTAACGCACAAGTTCGCTAAACGAAGTTGCGTCGGAATTTTTCACAACGAACGCACCCGATCCACTCCATTGGACCCAAAACTCATGTTTTGGGGCGTTTCGAACCATTTCGTTACTGCACGAAAGTCGATGCAAAACTCGCCGAACTGGTGCCATTAACGCACAAGTTCGCTAAACGAAGTTGCGTCGGAATTTTTCGCAACGAACGCACTCGTTCCACTCCATTGGACCCAAAACTCATGTTTTGGGGCGTTTCAAACCATTTCGTTACTGCACGAAAGTCGATGCAAAACTCGCCGAACTGTGCCATTAACGCACAAGTGCGCTAAACGAAGTTGCGTCGGTACTTTTCGCAACGAACGCATATGATCCACTCCATTGGACGCCAAACTCATGTTTTGGGGCGTTTCAGACCGTAGTTACTGCACGAAACTCGATGCAAAACTAGCCGAACTGATGCCATTAATGATCAAGTTCGCTAAATGAAGTTGCGTCAGAATTTTTCGCCGGGAACGCACCCGTTCCACTCCATTGGACCCAAAACTCATGTCTTGGGGCGTTTCAGACTGTTTCATTACTGCACAAAAGTTGATGCAAAACTGGCCGAACTGGTGCCATTAACGCACAAGTTCGCTAAACGAAGTTGCTTCGGAATTTTTCGCAACGAACGCATCCGATCCACTCCATTGGACCCAAAACTCATGTTTTGGGGCGTTTCGGACGGTTTCGTTACTGCACGAAAGTAGATGCAACACTCGCCGAACTGGTGCCATTAACGCACAAGTTCTCTAAACGAAGTTGCGTCGGAACTTTTCGCAACGAACGCACCCATTCCACTACATTAGACCCAAAACTGATGTCTTTGGGGTGTTTGGGGACCATTTTGTTACGGCACGAAAAACGATGCAAAACTCGCCGAACTGGTGCTATTAACGCACAAGTTCGCTAAACGAAGTTGTGTCGGAACTTTTCGCAACGAACGCACCCGTTCCACTCCATTAGACCCAAAACTGATGTCTTGGGGCGTTTCAGACTGTTTCATTACTGCACCAAAGTTGATGCAAAACTGGCCGAACTGGTGCCATTAACGCACAAGTTCGCTAAACAAAGTTGCGTCGGAATTTTTCGCAACGAACGCATCCGATCCACTTCATTGGACCCAAAACTCATGTTTTGGGGCGTTTCGGACCGTTTCGTTACTGCACGAAAGTCGATGCAAAACTCGTCGAACTGGTGCCATTAACGCACAAGTTCGCTAAACGAAGTTGCGTCGGAATTTTTTGCAACGAACGCACCTGATCCACTCCAATGCACCCAAAACTCTTGTCTTGGGGCGTTTCAGACCGTTTCATTACTGCACAAAAGTTGATGCAAAACTGGCCGAACTGGTGCCATTAACGCAAAAGTTCGCTAAACGAAGTTGCTTCGGAATTTTTCGCAACGAACGCACCCGTTCCACTCCATTAGACCCAAAACTGATGTCTTGGGGCGTTTCAGACTGTTTCATTACTGCACCAAAGTTGATGCAAAACTGGCCGAACTGGTGCCATTAACGCACAAGTTCGCTAAACAAAGTTGCGTCGGAATTTTTCGCAACGAACGCATCCGATCCACTTCATTGGACCCAAAACTCATGTTTTGGGGCGTTTCGGACCGTTTCGTTACTGCACGAAAGTCGATGCAAAACTCGTCGAACTGGTGCCATTAACGCACAAGTTCGCTAAACGAAGTTGCGTCGGAATTTTTTGCAACGAACGCACCTGATCCACTCCAATGCACCCAAAACTCTTGTCTTGGGGCGTTTCAGACCGTTTCATTACTGCACAAAAGTTGATGCAAAACTGGCCGAACTGGTGCCATTAACGCAAAAGTTCGCTAAACGAAGTTGCTTCGGAATTTTTCGCAACGAACGCATCCGATCCACTCCATTAGACCCAAAACTGATGTCTTGGGACGTTTCAGACTGTTTCATTACTGCACCAAAGTTGATGCAAAACTGGCCGAACTGGTGCCATTAACGCACAAGTTCGCTAAACAAAGTTGCGTCGGAATTTTTCGCAACGAACGCATCCGATCCACTTCATTGGACCCAAAACTCATGTTTTGAGGCGTTTCGGACCGTTTCATTACTGCACGAAAGTCGATGCAAAACTCGTCGAACTGGTGCCATTAACGCACAAGTTCGCTAAACGAAGTTGCGTTGGAATTTTTCGCAACGGACGCACCTGATCCACTCCAATGCACCCAAAACTCTTGTTTTGGGGCGTTTCAGACCGTTTCATTACTGCACAAATGTTGATGCAAAACTGGCCGAACTGGTGCCATTAACGCACAAGTTCGCTAAACGAAGTTGCGTCGGAATTTTTCGCAACGAACGCATCCGATCCACTCCATTGGACCCAAAACTGATGTCTTGGTGCGTTTCAGACGGTTTCATTACTGCACCAAAGTTGATGAAAAACTGGCCGAACTGGTGCCATTAACGCACAAGTTCGCTAAACGAAGTTGCGTCGGAATTTTTCGCAACGAACGCACCCGATCCACTCCATTGGACCCAAAACTCATGTTTTGGGGCGTTTCGAACCATTTCGTTACTGCACGAAAGTCGATGCAAAACTCGCCGAACTGGTGCCATTAACGCACAAGTGCGCTAAACGAAGTTGCGTCGGTACTTTTCGCAACGAACGCACATGATCCACTCCAGTGGACGCCAAACTCTTGTTTTGGGGTGTTTCGGACCATTTTGTTATGGCACGAAAGTTGATGCAAAACTCGCCGAACTGGTGCCATTAACGCAGAAGTTCGCTAAACGAAGTTGCGTCGGAATTTTTCGCAAAGAACGCACCCGATCCACTCCATCGGACGCAAAACTCATGTTTTGGGGCGTTTCGAACCATTTCGTTACTGCACGAAAGTCGATGCAAAACTCGCCGAACTAGTGCCACTAACGCACAAGTTCGCTAAACGAAGTTGCGTCGGAATTTTTCGCAACGAACGCACCCGTTCCACTCCATTGGACCCAAAACTCATGTTTTGGGGCGTTTCGAACCATTTCGTTACTGCACGAAAGTCGATGCAAAACTCGCCGAACTGGTGCCATTAACGCACAAGTGCGCTAAACGAAGTTGCGTCGGTACTTTTCGCAACGAACGCACATGATCCACTCCATGTGACGCAAACTCATGTTTTGGGGTGTTTCGGACCATTTTGTTACGACACGAAAGTCGATGCAAAACTTGCCGAACTGGTGCCATTAACGCACAAGTTCGCTAAATGAAGTTGCGTCGGAATTTTTCACAACGAACGCACCCGTTTCACTCCATTAGACCAAAAACTGATGTCTTGGGGCGTTCCCGACCATTTCATTACTACACAAAAGTTGATGCAAAACTGGCCGAACTGGTGCAATTAACGCACAAGTTCGCTAAACGAAGTTGCGTCGGAATTTTTCGCAACGAACGCATCCGATCCACTCTATTGAACCCAAAACTCATGTTTTGAGGCGTTTCGGACCGTTTCGTTACTGCACGAAAGTCGATGTAAAACTCTCTGAACTGGTGCCATTAACGCACAAGTTCGCTAAACGAAGTTGCGTCGGCATTTTTCGCAACGAACGCACCTGATCGACTCCAATGCACCCAAAACTCTTGTCTTGGGGCATTTCAGACCGTTTCATTACTGCACAAAAGTTGATGCAAAACTGGCCGAACTGGTGCCATTAACGCAGAGGTTCGCTAAATAAAGTTGCGTCGGAATCTTTCGCAACGAACGCATCCGATCCACTCCATTGGACCCTAAACTCATGTTTTGGATCGTTTCGGACCGTTTCGTTACTGCCCGAAAGTCGATGCAAAACTGGCTGAATTGGTGCCATTAACGCACAAGTTCGCTAAACGAAGTTGGGTCGGAATTTTTCGCAACGAACGCACCTGATCCACTCCATTGGACGCCAAACTCATGTTTTGGGGTGTTTTGGACCGTTTCGTTACTGCACGAAAGTCGATGCAAAACTGGCCGAACCGGTGCCATTAACGCACAAGTTCGCTAAACGAAGTTGCGTCGGAACTTTTCGCAACGAACGCACCCGTTCCACTACATTGGACCCAAAACTGATGTCTTTGGGGTGTTTCGGACCATTTTGTTACGGCACGAAAGTCGATGCAAAACTCGCCGAACTGGTGCCATTAACGCACAAATTCGCTAAACGAAGTTGTGTCGGAACTTTTCGCAACGAACGCACCCGTTCCACTCCATTGGACCCAAAACTGATGTCTTGGGGCGTTTCACACTGTTTCATTACTGCACCAAAGTTGATCCAAAACTGGTCGAACTGGTGCCATTAACGCACAAGTTCGCTAAACAAAGTTGCGTAGGAATTTTTCGCAACGAACGCATCCGATCCACTTCATTGGACCCAGTACTCATGTTTTGGGGCCTTTCGGACCGTTTCGTTACTGCACGAAAGTCGATGCAAAACTCGTCGAACTGGTGCCATTAACGCACAAGTTCGCTAAACGAAGTTGCGTTGGAATTTTTCGCAACGGACGCACCTGATCCACTCCAATGCACCCAAAACTCTTGTTTTGGGGCGTTTCAGACCGTTTCATTACTGCACAAATGTTGATGCAAAACTGGCCGAACTGGTGCCATTAACGCACAAGTTCGCTAAACGAAGTTGCGTCGGAATTTTTCGCAACGAACGCATCCGATCCACTCCATTGGACCCAAAACTGATGTCTTGGTGCGTTTCAGACGGTTTCATTACTGCACCAAAGTTGATGAAAAACTGGCCGAACTGGTGCCATTAACGCACAAGTTCGCTAAACGAAGTTGCGTCGGAATTTTTCGCAACGAACGCACCCGATCCACTCCATTGGACCCAAAACTCATGTTTTGGGGCGTTTCGAACCATTTCGTTACTGCACGAAAGTCGATGCAAAACTCGCCGAACTGGTGCCATTAACGCACAAGTGCGCTAAACGAAGTTGCGTCGGTACTTTTCGCAACGAACGCACATGATCCACTCCAGTGGACGCCAAACTCTTGTTTTGGGGTGTTTCGGACCATTTTGTTATGGCACGAAAGTTGATGCAAAACTCGCCGAACTGGTGCCATTAACGCAGAAGTTCGCTAAACGAAGTTGCGTCGGAATTTTTCGCAAAGAACGCACCCGATCCACTCCATCGGACGCAAAACTCATGTTTTGGGGCGTTTCGAACCATTTCGTTACTGCACGAAAGTCGATGCAAAACTCGCCGAACTGGTGCCACTAACGCACAAGTTCGCTAAACGAAGTTGCGTCGGAATTTTTCGCAACGAACGCACCCGTTCCACTCCATTGGACCCAAAACTCATGTTTTGGGGCGTTTCGAACCATTTCGTTACTGCACGAAAGTCGATGCAAAACTCGCCGAACTGGTGCCATTAACGCACAAGTGCGCTAAACGAAGTTGCGTCGGTACTTTCCGCAACGAACGCACATGACCCACTCCATGTGACGCAAACTCATGTTTTGGGGTGTTTCGGACCATTTTGTTACGACACGAAAGTCGATGCAAAACTTGCCGAACTGGTGCCATTAACGCACAAGTTCGCTAAACGAAGTTGCGTCGGAATTTTTCGCAACGAACGCACCCGTTTCACTCCATTAGACCAAAAACTGATGTCTTGGGGCGTTCCCGACCATTTCATTACTACACAAAAGTTGATGCAAAACTGGCCGAACTGGTGCAATTAACGCACAAGTTCGCTAAACGAAGTTGCGTCGGAATTTTTCGCAACGAACGCATCCGATCCACTCTATTGAACCCAAAACTCATGTTTTGAGGCGTTTCGTACCGTTTCGTTACTGCACGAAAGTCGATGTAAAACTCTCTGAACTGGTGCCATTAACGCACAAGTTCGCTAAACGAAGTTGCGTCGGCATTTTTCGCAACGAACGCACCTGATCGACTCCAATGCACCCAAAACTCTTGTCTTGGGGCATTTCAGACCGTTTCATTACTGCACAAAAGTTGATGCAAAACTGGCC
The DNA here is from genome assembly GCA_032594955.1 of Panicum miliaceum. Lineage (NCBI taxonomy): Eukaryota > Viridiplantae > Streptophyta > Magnoliopsida > Poales > Poaceae > Panicum > Panicum miliaceum. The sequence continues at coordinate 56,370 of JAVRNH010000151.1, read as the reverse complement.
GAACTGGTGCCATTAACGCAGAGGTTCGCTAAATAAAGTTGCGTCGGAATCTTTCGCAACGAACGCATCCGATCCACTCCATTGGACCCTAAACTCATGTTTTGGATCGTTTCGGACCGTTTCGTTACTGCCCGAAAGTCGATGCAAAACTGGCTGAATTGGTGCCATTAACGCACAAGTTCGCTAAACGAAGTTGGGTCGGAATTTTTCGCAACGAACGCACCTGATCCACTCCATTGGACGCCAAACTCATGTTTTGGGGTGTTTTGGACCGTTTCGTTACTGCACGAAAGTCGATGCAAAACTGGCCGAACCGGTGCCATTAACGCACAAGTTCGCTAAACGAAGTTGCGTCGGAACTTTTCGCAACGAACGCACCCGTTCCACTACATTGGACCCAAAACTGATGTCTTTGGGGTGTTTCGGACCATTTTGTTACGGCACGAAAGTCGATGCAAAACTCGCCGAACTGGTGCCATTAACGCACAAATTCGCTAAACGAAGTTGTGTCGGAACTTTTCGCAACGAACGCACCCGTTCCACTCCATTAGACCCAAAACTGATGTCTTGGGGCGTTTCACACTGTTTCATTACTGCACCAAAGTTGATGCAAAACTGGTCGAACTGGTGCCATTAACGCACAAGTTCGCTAAACAAAGTTGCGTAGGAATTTTTCGCAACGAACGCATCCGATCCACTTCATTGGACCCAATACTCATGTTTTGGGGCCTTTCGGACCGTTTCGTTACTGCACGAAAGTCGATGCAAAACTCGCCGAACTGGTGCCATTAACGCACAAGTTCGCTAAACGAAGTTGCGTTGGAATTTTTCGCAACGAACGCACCTGATCCACTCCAATGCACCCAAAACTCTTGTCTTGGTGCGTTTCAGACCTTTTCATTACTGCACAAAAGTTGATGCAAAACTGGCCGAACTGGTGCCATTAACGCACAAGTTCGCTAAACGAAGTTGCGTCGGAATTTTTCGTAAAGAACGCACCCGATCCACTCCATCGGACGCAAAACTCATGTTTTGGGGCGTTTCGAACCATTTCGTTACTGCACGAAAGTCGATGCAACACTCGCCGAACTGGTGCCATTAACGCACAAGTTCGCTAAACGAAGTTGCGTCGGAACTTTTCACAACGAACGCACCCGTTCCACTACATTGGACCAAAAACTGATGTCTTTGGGGTGTTTCGGACCATTTTGTTACGGCACGAAAGTCGATGCAAAACTCGCCGAACTGGTGCCATTAACGCACAAGTTCGCTAAACGAAGTTGTGTTGGAACTTTTCGCAACGAACGCACCCGTTCCACTCCATTAGACCCAAAACTGATGTCTTGGGGCGTTTCAGACTATTTCATCACTGCACCAAAGTTGATGCAAAACTGGCCGAACTGGTGCCATTAACGCACAAGTTCGCTAAATGAAGTTGCGTCAGAATTTTTCGCAAGGAACGCCCCCGTTCCACTCCATTGGACCCAAAACTCATGTCTTGGGGCGTTTCAGACTATTTCATTACTGCACAAAGGTCGATGCAAAACTCGTCGAACTGGTGCCATTAACGCACAAGTTCGCTAAACGAAGTTGCGTCGAAATTTTTCGCAACGAACGCACCGGATACACTCCAATGCACCCAAAACTCTTGTCTTGGGGCGTTTTAGACCGTTTCATTACTGCACAAAAGTTGATGCAAAACTGGCCGAACTGGTGCCATTAACGCACAAGTTCGCTAAACGAAGTTGCTTCGGAATTTTTCGCAACGAACGCATCCGATCCACTCCATTGCACCCAAAATTCATGTTTTGGGGCGTTTCGGACTGTTTCGTTACTGCACGAAAGTCGATGCAAAACTCGCCGAACTAGTGCCATTAACGCACAAGTTCGCTAAACGAAGTTGCGTCGGAACTTTTCGCAACGAACGCACCCGTTCCACTCCATTGGATCCAAAACTGATGTCTTGGGGCGTTTCAGACTGTTTCATTACTGCACCAAAGTTGATGCAAAACTGGCCGAACTGGTGCCATTAACGCACAAGTTCGCTAAACAAAAATGCATCGGAATTTTTCGCAACGAACGCATCCGATCCACTTCATTGGACCCAATACTCATGTTTTGGGGCATTTCGGACCGTTTGTTACTGCATGAAAGTCGATGCAAAACTCGCCGAACTTGTGCCATTAACGCACAAGTTCGCTAAACGAAGTTGCGTCGGAATTTTTCGCAACGAACACACCTGATCCACTCCAATGCACCCAAAACTCTTGTCTTGGGGCGTTTCAGACCGTTTCATTACTGCACAAAAGTTGATGCAAAACTGGCCGAACTGGTGCCATTAACGCACAAGTTCGCTAAACGAAGTTGCGTCGGAATTTTTCGCAAAGAACGCACCCGATCCACTCCATCGGACGCAAAACTCATGTTTTGGGGCGTTTCGAACCATTTCGTTACTGCACGAAAGTCGATGCAAAACTCGCCGAACTGGTGCCATTAACGCACAAGTTCGCTAAACGAAGTTGCGTCGGAATTTTTCGCAACGAACGCACCCGTTCCACTACATTGGACCCAAAACTCTTGTTTTGGGGCGTTTCGAACCATTTCGTTACTGCACGAAAGTCGATGCAAAACTCGCCGAACTGGTGCCATTAACGCACAAGTGCGCTAAACGAAGTTGCGTCGGAACTTTTCGCAACGAATGCACATGATCCACTCCATTGGACGCCAAACTCATGTTTTGGGGTGTTTCGGACCATTTTGTTACGACACGAAAGTCGATGCAAAACTCGCCGAACTGGTGCCATTAACGCACAAGGTCGCTAAACGAAGTTGCGTCGAAACTTTTCGCAACGAACGCACCCGTTCCACTCCATTAGACCCAAAACTGATGTCTTGGGGCGTTTCAGACTGTTTCATTACTGCACCAAAGTTGATGCAAAACTGGCCGAACTGGTGCCATTAACGCACAAGTTCGCTAAACAAAGTTGCGTCGGAATTTTTCGCAACGAACGCATCCGATCCACTTCATTGGACCCAAAACTCATGTTTTGGGGCGTTTCGGACCGTTTCGTTACTGCACGAAAGTGGATGCAAAACTCGCCGAACTGGTGCCATTAACGCACAAGTTCGCTAAACGAAGTTGCGTTGGAATTTTTCGCAACGAACGCACCTGATCCACTCCAATGCACCCAAAACTCTTGTCTTGGGGCGTTTCAGACCGCTTCATTACTGCACAAATGTTGATGCAAAACTGGCCGAACTGGTGCCACTAACGCACAAGTTCGCTAAACGAAGTTGCGTCGGAATTTTTCGCAATGAACGCATCCGATCCACTCCATTGGATCCAAAACTGATGTCTTGGTGCCTTTCAGACCGTTTCATTACTGCACCAAAGTTGATGAAAAACTGGCCGAACTGATGCCATTAACGCACAAGTTCGCTAAACGAAGTTGCGTCGGAATTTTTCGCAACGAACGCACCCGATCCACTCCATTGGACCCAAAACTCTTGTTTTGGGGCGTTTCGAACCATTTCGTTACTGCACGAAAGTCGATGCAAAACTCGCCGAACTGGTGCCATTAACGCACAAGTGCGCTAAACGAAGTTGCGTCGGTACTTTTCGCAACGAACGCACATGATCCACTCCATTGGACGCCAAACTCTTGTTTTGGGGTGTTTCGGACCATTTTGTTATGGCACGAAAGTTGATGCAAAACTCGCCGAACTGGTGCCATTAACGCACAAGTTCGCTAAACGAAGTTGGGTCGGAATTTTTCACAACGAACGCACCCGTTTCACTCCATTAGACCAAAAACTGATGTCTTGGGGCGTTCCCGACAATTTCATTACTGCACCAAAGTTGATGCAAAACTGGCCGAACTGGTGCAATTAACGCACAAGTTTGCTAAACGAAGTTGCTTCGGAATTTTTCGCAACGAACGCATCCGATCCACTCTATTGAACCCAAAACTCATGTTTTGGGGCGTTTCGGACCGTTTCGTTACTGCACGAAAGTCGATGTAAAACTCTCCGAACTGGTGCCATTAACGCACAAGTTCGCTAAACGAAGTTGCGTCGGCATTTTTCGCAACGAACGCACCTGATCCACTCCAATGCACCCAACTCTTGTCTTGGGGCGTTTCAGACCGTTTCATTACTGCACAAAAGTTGATGCAAAACTGGCCGAACTGATGCCATTAACGCAGAGGTTCGCTAAATAAAGTTGCGTCGGAATCTTTCGCAACTAACGCATCCGATCCACTCCATTGGACCCTAAACTCATGTTTTGGATCGTTTCGGGCCGTTTCGTTACTGCCCGACAGTCGATGCAAAACTGGCCGAATTGGTTCCATTAACGCACAAGTTCGCTAAACGAAGTTGGGTCGGAATTTTTCGCAACGAACGCACCTGATCCACTCCATTGGACGCCAAACTCATGTTTTGGGGTGTTTTGGACCGTTTCGTTACTGCACGAAAGTGGATGCAAAACTGGCCGAACCGGTGCCATTAACGCACAAGTTCGCTAAACGAAGTTGCGTCGGAACTTTTCGCAACGAACGCACCCGTTCCACTACATTAGACCCAAAACTCATGTTTTGGGGCGTTTCGAACCATTTCGTTACTGCATGAAAGTCGATGCAAAACTCGCCGAACTGATGCCATTAACGCACAAGTTCGCTAAACGAAGTTGCGTCGGAACTTTTGGCAACGAACGCACCCGTTCCACTCCATTAGACCCAAAACTGATGTCTTGGGGCGTTTCAGACTGTTTCATTACTGCACCAAAGTTGATGCAAAACTGGCCGAACTGGTGCCATTAACGCACAAGTTCGCTAAACAAAGTTGCGTAGGAATTTTTCGCAACGAACGCATCCGATCCACTTCATTGGATCCAAAACTCATGTTTTGGGGCGTTTCGGACCGTTTCGTTACTGCACGAAAGTCGATGCAACACTCGCCGAACTGGTGCCATTAACGCACAAGTTCGCTAAACGAAGTTGGGTCGGAATTTTTCACAACGAACGCACCCGTTTCACTCCATTAGACCAAAAACTGATGTCTTGGGGCGTTCCCGACAATTTCATTACTGCACCAAAGTTGATGCAAAACTGGCCGAACTGGTGCAATTAACGCACAAGTTCGCTAAACGAAGTTGCTTCGGAATTTTTCGCAACGAACGCATCCGATCCACTCTATTGAACCCAAAACTCATGTTTTGGGGCGTTTCGGACCGTTTCGTTACTGCACGAAAGTCGATGTAAAACTCTCCGAACTGGTGCCATTAACGCACAAGTTCGCTAAACGAAGTTGCGTCGGCATTTTTCGCAACGAACGCACCTGATCCACTCCAATGCACCCAAAACTCTTGTCTTGGGGCGTTTCAGACCGTTTCATTACTGCACAAAAGTTGATGCAAAACTGGCCGAACTGATGCCATTAACGCAGAGGTTCGCTAAATAAAGTTGCGTCGGAATCTTTCGCAACTAACGCATCCGATCCACTCCATTGGACCCTAAACTCATGTTTTGGATCGTTTCGGGCCGTTTCGTTACTGCCCGACAGTCGATGCAAAACTGGCCGAATTGGTTCCATTAACGCACAAGTTCGCTAAACGAAGTTGGGTCGGAATTTTTCGCAACGAACGCACCTGATCCACTCCATTGGACGCCAAACTCATGTTTTGGGGTGTTTTGGACCGTTTCGTTACTGCACGAAAGTGGATGCAAAACTGGCCGAACCGGTGCCATTAACGCACAAGTTCGCTAAACGAAGTTGCGTCGGAACTTTTCGCAACGAACGCACCCGTTCCACTACATTAGACCCAAAACTCATGTTTTGGGGCGTTTCGAACCATTTCGTTACTGCATGAAAGTCGATGCAAAACTCGCCGAACTGATGCCATTAACGCACAAGTTCGCTAAACGAAGTTGCGTCGGAACTTTTGGCAACGAACGCACCCGTTCCACTCCATTAGACCCAAAACTGATGTCTTGGGGCGTTTCAGACTGTTTCATTACTGCACCAAAGTTGATGCAAAATTGGCCGAACTGGTGCCATTAACGCACAAGTTCGCTAAACAAAGTTGCGTAGGAATTTTTCGCAACGAACGCATCCGATCCACTTCATTGGATCCAAAACTCATGTTTTGGGGCGTTTCGGACCGTTTCGTTACTGCATGAAAGTCGATGCAACACTCGCCGAACTGGTGCCATTAACGCACAAGTTCGCTAAACGAAGTTGGGTCGGAATTTTTCACAACGAACGCACCCGTTTCACTCCATTAGACCAAAAACTGATGTCTTGGGGCCTTCCCGACAATTTCATTACTGCACCAAAGTTGATGCAAAACTGGCCGAACTGGTGCAATTAACGCACAAGTTCGCTAAACGAAGTTGCTTCGGAATTTTTCGCAACGAACGCATCCGATCCACTCTATTGAACCCAAAACTCATGTTTTGGGGCGTTTCGGACCGTTTCGTTACTGCACGAAAGTTGATGTAAAACTCTCCGAACTGGTGCCATTAACGCACAAGTTCGCTAAACGAAGTTGCGTCGGCATTTTTCGCAACGAACGCACCTGATCCACTCCAATGCACCCAAAACTCTTGTCTTGGGGCATTTCAGACCGTTTCATTACTGCACAAAAGTTGATGCAAAACTGGCCGAACTGGTGACATTAACGCACAAGTTCGGTAAACGAAGTTGGTTCGGAATTTTTCGCAACGAACGCATCCGATCCACTCCATTGGACCCAAAACTCATGTTTTGGGGCGTTTCGGACAGTTTCGTTACTGCACGAAAGTCGATGCAACACTCGCCGAACTGGTGCCATTAACGCACAAGTTCGCTAAACGAAGTTGCGTCGGAACTTTTCGCAACGAACGCACCCGTTCCACTACATTGGACCCAAAACTGATGTCTTTGGGGTGTTTCGGACCTTTTTGTTACGGCACGAAAGTCGATGCAAAACTCGCCGAACTGGTGCCATTAACGCACAAGTTCGCTAAACGAAGTTGTGTCGGAACTTTTCGCAACGAACACACCCGTTCCACTCCATTAGATTCAAAACTTATGTCTTGGGGCGTTTCACACTGTTTCATTACTGCACCAAAGTTGATGCAAAACTGGCCGAACTGGTGCCATTAACGCACAAGTTCGCTAAACAAAGTTGCGTCGGAATTTTTCGCAACGAACGCATCCGATCCACTTCATTGGACCCAAAACTCATGTTTTGGGGCGTTTCGGACCGTTTCGTTACTGCACGAAAGTCGATGCAAAACTCGTCGAACTGGTGCCATTAACGCACAAGTTCGCTAAACGAAGTTGCGTCGGAATTTTTCGCAACGAACGCACCTGATCCACTCCAATGCACCCAAAACTCTTGTCTTGGGGCGTTTCAGACCGTTTCTTACTGCACAAAAGTTGATGCAAAACTGGCCGAACTGGTGCCATTAACGCACAAGTTCGCTAAACAAAGTTGCTTCGGAATTTTTTGCAACGAACGCATCCGATCCACTCCATTGGACCCAAAACTTATGTTTTGGGGCGTTTCGGATGGTTTCGTTACTGCACGGAAGTCGATGCAAGACTCGCCGAACTGGTGCCATTAACGCACAAGTTCGCTAAACGAAGTTGCGTCAGAATTTTTCGCAACGAACGCACCCGATCCACTCCATTGGACCCAAAACTCATGTTTTGGGGCGTTTCGAACCATTTCGTTACTGCACGAAAGTCGATGCAAAACTCGCCGAACTGGTGCCATTAACGCACAAGTGCACTAAACGAAGTTGCGTCGGTACTTTTCGCAACGAACGCACATGATCCACTCCATTGGACGCCAAACTCTTGTTTTGGGGTGTTTCGGACCATTTTGTTGTGGCACGAAAGTTGATGCAAAACTCGCCGAACTGGTGCCATTAACGCACAAGTTCGCTAAACGAAGTTGGGTCAGAATTTTTCACAACGAACGCACCCGTTTCGCTCCATTAGACCAAAAACTGATGTCTTGGGGCGTTCCCGACCATTTCATTACTGCACAAAAGTCGATGCAAGACTCGTCGATTTGGTGCCATTAACGCACAAGTTCGCTAAATGAAGTTGCATCAGAATTTTTCGCAACGAACGCACCCGATCCACTCCATTGGACCCAAAACTCATGTTTTGGGGCATTTCGAACTATTTCGTTACTACACGAAAGTCGACGCAAAACTCGCCGAACTGGTGCCATTAACGCACAAGTGCGCTAAACGAAGTTGCGTCGGTACTTTTCGCAACGAACGCACATGATCCACTCCATTGGACGCCAAACTCTTATTTTGGGGTGTTTCGGACCATTTTGTTATGGCACGAAAGTTGATGCAAAACTCGCCGAACTGGTGCCATTAACGCACAAGTTCGCTAAACGAAGTTGGGTCGGAATTTTTCACAACGAACGCACCCGTTTCACTCCATTAGACCAAAAACTGATGTCTTGGGGCGTTCCCGACCATTTCATTACTGCACCAAAGTTGATGCAAAACTGGCCGAACTGGTGCAATTAACGCACAAGTTCGCTTAACGCACAAGTTCGCTAAACGAAGTTGCGTCGGAAATTTTCACAACGAACGCACTCGTTCCACTCCATTAGACCCAAAACTCATGTTTTGGGGCGTTTCGGACCGTTTCGTTACTACACGAAAGTCGATGCAAAACTCGTCGAACTGGTGCAATTAACGCACAAGTTCGCTAAACGAAGTTGCTTCGGAATTTTTCGCAACGAACGCATCCGATCCACTCCATTGCACCCAAAACTCATGTTTTGGGGCGTTTCGGACTGTTTCGTTACTGCACGAAAGTCGATGCAAAACTCGCCGAACTGGTGCCATTAACGCACAAGTTCGCTAAACGAAGTTGCGTCGGAACTTTTCGCAACGAACGCACCCGTTCCACTCCATTGGATCCAAAACTGATGTCTTGGGGCGTTTTAGACTGTTTCATTACTGCACCAAAGTTGATGCAAAACTGGCCGAACTGGTGCCATTAACGCACAAGTTCGCTAAACGAAGTTGCTTCGGAATTTTTCGCAACGAACGCATCCGATCCACTCCATTGGACCCAAAACTCATGTTTTGGGGCGTTTCGGACGGTTTCGTTACTGCACGAAAGTCGATGCAAGACTCGCCGAACTTTTGCCTTTAACGCACAAGTTCGCTAAACGAAGTTGCGTCGGAACTTTTGGCAGCGAACGCACCCGTTCCACTCCATTGGACCCAAAACTGATGTCTTGGGGCGTTCCCAACCGTTTCATTACTGCAACAAAGTTGATGCAAAATTTGACGAACTGGTGCCATTACCGCACAAGTTCGCTAAACGAAGTTGCGTCGGAATTTTTCGCAACGAACGCACCTGATCCACTCCATTGGACCCAAAACTCATGTTTTGGGGCGTTTCGAACCATTTCGTTACTGCACGAAAGTCGATGCAAAATTCGCCGAACTGATGCCATTAACGCACAAGTTCGCTAAACGAAGTTGCGTTGGAATTTTTCGCAACGAACGCACCTGATCCACTCCAATGCACCCAAAACTCTTGTCTTGGGGCGTTTCAGACCGTTTCATTACTGCACAAAAGTTGATGCAAAACTGGCCGAACTGGTGACATTAACGCACAAGTTCGGTAAACGAAGTTGCTTCGGAATTTTTCGCAACGAACGCATCCGATGAAGTCCATTGGACCCAAAACTCATGTTTTGGGGCGTTTCGGACAGTTTCGTTACTGCACGAAAGTCGATGCAACACTCGCCGAACTGGTGCCATTAACGCACAAGTTCGCTAAACGAAGTTGCGTCGGAATTTTTCGCAAGGAACGCACCCGTTCCACTCCATTGGACCCAAAACTCATGTCTTGGGGCGTTTCAGACTGTTTCATTACTGCACAAAAGTCGATGCAAAACTCGTCGAACTGGTGCCATTAACGCACAAGTTCGCTAAACGAAGTTGCGTCAGAATTTTTCGCAACGAACGCACCTGATACACTCCAATGCACCCAAAACTCTTGTCTTGGGGCGTTTCAGACCGTTTCATTACTGCACAAAAGTTGATGCAAAACTGGCCGAACTGGTGCCATTAACGCACAAGTTCGCTAAACGAAGTTGCTTCGGAATTTTTCGCAACGAACGCATCCGATCCACTCCATTGGACCCAAAACTCATGTTTTGGGGCATTTCGGACGGTTTCGTTACTGCACGAAAGTCGATGCAAGACTCGCCGAACTGGTGCCATTAACGCACAAGTTCGCTAAACGAAGTTATGTCGGAACTTTTGGCAATGAACGCACCCGTTCCACTCCATTGGACCCAAAACTAATGTCTTGGGGCGTTCCCGACCGTTTCATTACTGCACCAAAGTTGATGCAAAACTTGACGAACTCGTGCCATTAACGCACAAGTTCGCTAAACGAAGTTGCGTCGGAATTTTTCACAACGAACGCACCCGATCCACTCCATTGGACCCAAAACTCATGTTTTGGGGCATTTCGAACAATTTCGTTACTGCACGAAAGTCAATGCAAAACTCGCCGAACTGGTGCCATTAACGCACAAGTTCGCTAAACGAAGTTGTGTCGGAACTTTTCGCAACGAACACACCCGTTCCACTCCATTAGATTCAAAACTGATGTCTTGGGGCGTTTCACACTGTTTCATTACTGCACAAAAGTTGATGCAAAACTGGCCGAACTGGTGCCATTAACGCACAAGTTCGCTAAACGAAGTTGCTTCGGAATTTTTCGCAACGAACGCATCCGATCCACTCCATTGGACCCAAAACTCATGTTTTGGGGCGTTTCGGACGGTTTCGTTACTGCACGAAAGTCGATGCAAGACTCGCCGAACTGGTGCCATTAACGCACAAGTTCGCTAAACGAAGTTGCGTCGGAACTTTTGGCAACGAACGCACCCGTTCCACTCCATTGGACCCAAAACTGATGTCTTGGGGCATTCCCGACCGTTTCATTACTGCAACAAAGTTGATGCAAAATTTGACGAACTGGTGCCATTACCGCACAAGTTCGCTAAACGAAGTTGCGTCGGAATTTTTCGCAACGAACGCACCTGATCCACTCCATTGGACCCAAAACTCATGTTTTGGGGCGTTTCGAACCATTTCGTTACTGCACGAAAGTCGATGCAAAATTCGCCGAACTGATGCCATTAACGCACAAGTTCGCTAAATGAAGTTGCGTCGGAATTTTTCGCAACGAACGCACCTGATCCACTCCAATGCACCCAAAACTCTTGTCTTGGGGCGTTTCATACCGTTTCATTACTGCACAAAAGTTGATGCAAAACTGGCCGAACTAGTGACATTAACGCACAAGTTCGGTAAACGAAGTTGCTTCGGAATTTTTCGCAACGAACGCATCCGATCAACTCCATTGGACACAAAACTCATGTTTTGGGGCGTTTCGGACAGTTTCGTTACTGCACGAAAGTCGATGCAACACTCGCCGAACTGGTGCCATTAACGCACAAGTTCGCTAAACGAAGTTGCGTCGGAACTTTTCGCAACGAACGCACCCGTTCCACTGCATTGGACCCAAAACTGATGTCTTTGGGGTGTTTCGGATCTTTTTGTTACGGCACGAAAGTCGATGCAAAACTCGCCGAACTGGTGCCATTAACGCACAAGTTCACTAAACGAAGTTGTGTCGGAACTTTTCGCAACGAACACAACCGTTCCACTCCATTAGATTCAAAACTGATGTCTTGGGGCGTTTCACACTGTTTCATTACTGCACCAAAGTTGATGCAAAACTGGCCGAACTGGTGCCATTAACGCACAAGTTCGCTAAACAAAGTTGCGTCGGAATTTTTCGCAACTAACGCATCCGATCCACTTCATTGGACCCAAAACTCATGTTTTGGTGCGTTTCGGACCGTTTCGTTACTGCACGAAAGTCGATGCAAAACTCGCCGAACTGGTGCCATTAACGCACAAGTTCGCTAAACGAAGTTGCGTTGGAATTTTTCGCAACGAACGCACCCGTTCCACTCCATTAGACCCAAAACTGATGTCTTGGGGCGTTTCAGACTGTTTCATTACTGCACCAAAGTTGATGCAAAACTGGCCGAACTGGTGCCATTAACGCACAAGTTCGCTAAACAAAGTTGCGTCGGAATTTTTCGCAACGAACGCATCCGATCCACTTCAATGGACCCAAAACTCATGTTTTGGGGCGTTTCGGACCGTTTCGTTACTGCACAAAAGTCGATGCAAAACTCGCCGAACTGGTGCCATTAACGCACAAGTTCGCTAAACGAAGTTGCGTTGAAATTTTTCGCAACGAACGCACCTGATCCACTCCAATGCACCCAATACTCTTGTCTTGGGGCGTTTCAGACCGTTTCATTACTGCACAAATGTTGATGCAAAACTGGCCGAACTGGTGCCATTAACGCACAAGTTCGCTAAACGAAGTTGCGTCGGAACTTTTCGCAACGAACGCACCCGTTCCACTACATTGGACCCAAAACTGATGTCTTTGGGGTGTTTCGGACCTTTTTGTTGCGGCACGAAAGTCGATGCAAAACTCGCCGAACTGGTGCCATTAACGCACAAGTTCGCTAAACGAAGTTGTGTCGGAACTTTTCGCAATGAACACACCCGTTCCACTCCATTAGATTCAAAACTGATGTCTTGGGGCGTTTCACACTGTTTCATTACTGCACCAAAGTTGATGCAAAACTGGCCGAACTGGTGCCATTAACGCACAAGTTCGCTAAACAAAGTTGCGTCGGAATTTTTCGCAACTAACGCATTCGATCCACTCCATTGGACCCAAAACTCATGTTTTGGGGCGTTTCGGACGGTTTCGTTACTGCACGAAAGTCGATGCAAGACTCGCCGAACTGGTGCCATTAACGCACAAGTTCGCTAAACGAAGTTGCGTCGGAACTTTTGGCAACGAACGCACCCGTTCCACTCCATTGGACCCAAAACTGATGTCTTGGGGCGTTCCCGACCGTTTCATTACTGCAACAAAGTTGATGCAAAATTTGACGAACTGGTGCCATTACCGCACAAGTTCGCTAAACGAAGTTGCGTCGGAATTTTTCGCAACGAACGCACCTGATCCACTCCATTGGACCCAAAACTCATGTTTTGGGGCGTTTCGAACCATTTTGTTACTGCACGAAAGTCGATGCAAAATTCACCGAACTGATGCCATTAACGCACAAGTTCGCTAAACGAAGTTGCGTCGGAATTTTTCGCAACGAACGCATCCGATCCACTCCATTGGACCCAAAACTCATGTTTTGGGGCATTTCGGACAGTTTCGTTACTGCACGAAAGTCGATGCAACACTCGCCGAACTGGTGCCATTAACGCACAAGTTCGCTAAACGAAGTTGCGTCGGAACTTTTCGCAACGAACGCACCCGTTCCACTACATTGGACCCAAAACTGATGTCTTTGGGGTGTTTCGGACCTTTTTGTTACGGCACGAAAGTCGATGCAAAACTCGCCGAACTGGTGCCATTAACGCAAAAGTTCGCTAAACGAAGTTGTGTCGGAACTTTTCACAATGAACACACCCGTTCCACTCCATTAGATTCAAAACTGATGTCTTGGGGCGTTTCACACTGTTTCATTACTGCACCAAAGTTGATGCAAAACTGGCCGAACTGGTGCCATTAACGCACAAGTTCGCTAAACAAAGTTGCGTTGGAATTTTTCGCAACTAACGCATCCGATCCACTCCATTGGACCCAAAACTCATGTTTTGGGGCGTTTCGGACGGTTTCGTTACTGCACGAAAGTCGATGCAAGACTCGCCGAACTGGTGCCATTAACGCACAAGTTCGCTAAACGAAGTTGCGTCGGAACTTTTGGCAACGAACGCACCCGTTCCACTCCATTGGACCCAAAACTGATGTCTTGGGGCGTTCCCGACCGTTTCATTACTGCAACAAAGTTGATGCAAAATTTGACGAACTGGTGCCATTACCGCACAAGTTCGCTAAACGAAGTTGCGTCGGAATTTTTCGCAACGAACGCACCTGATCCACTCCATTGGACCCAAAACTCATGTTTTGGGGCGTTTCGAACCATTTTGTTACTGCACGAAAGTCGATGCAAAATTCGCCGAACTGATGCCATTAACGCACAAGTTCGCTAAACGAAGTTGCGTCGGAATTTTTCGCAACGAACGCATCCGATCCACTCCATTGGACCCAAAACTCATGTTTTGGGACGTTTCGGACAGTTTCGTTACTGCACGAAAGTCGATGCAACACTCGCCGAACTGGTGCCATTAACGCACAAGTTCGCTAAACGAAGTTGCGTCGGAACTTTTCGCAACGAACGCACCCGTTCCACTACATTGGACCCAAAACTGATGTCTTTGGGGTGTTTCGGACCTTTTTGTTACGGCACGAAAGTCGATGCAAAACTCGCCGAACTGGTGCCATTAACGCAAAAGTTCGCTAAACGAAGTTGTGTCGGAACTTTTCGCAATGAACACACCCGTTCCACTCCATTAGATTCAAAACTGATGTCTTGGGGCGTTTCACACTGTTTCATTACTGCACCAAAGTTGATGCAAAACTGGCCGAACTGGTGCCATTAACGCACAAGTTCGCTAAACAAAGTTGCGTCGGAATTTTTCGCAACTAACGCATCCGATCCACTTCATTGGACCCAAAACTCATGTTTTGGTGCGTTTCGGACCGTTTCGTTACTGCACGAAAGTCGATGCAAAACTCGCCGAACTGGTGCCATTAACGCACAAGTTCGCTAAACGAAGTTGGGTCAGAATTTTTCACAACGAACGCACCCGTTTCGCTCCATTAGACCAAAAAGTGATGTCTTGGGGCGTTCCCGACCATTTCATTACTGCACAAAAGTCGATGCAAGACTCGTCGAATTGGTGCCATTAACGCACAAGTTCGCTAAATGAAGTTGCGTCAGAATTTTTCGCAACGAACGCACCCGATCCACTCCATTGGACCCAAAACTCATGTTTTGGGGCGTTTCAGACCGTTTCATTACTGCACGAAAGTAGATGCAAAACTGGCCGAACTGGTGCCATTAACGCACAAGTTCGCTAAACGAAGTTGCTTTGGAACTTTTCGCAACGAACGCACTTGATCCACTCCATTGGACCCAAAACTCATGTTTTGGGGCGTTTCGGACAGTTTTGTTACTGCACGAAAGTCGATGCAACACTCGCCGAACTGGTGCCATTAACGCACAAGTTCGCTAAACGAAGTTGCGTCGGAACTTTTCGCAACGAACGCACCCGTTCCACTACATTGGACCCAAAACTGATGTCTTTGGGGTGTTTCGGACCTTTTTGTTACGGCACGAAAGTCGATGCAAAACTCGCCGAACTGGTGCCATTAACGCAAAAGTTCGCTAAACGAAGTTGTGTCGGAACTTTTCGCAATGAACACACCCGTTCCACTCCATTAGATTCAAAACTGATGTCTTGGGGCGTTTCACACTGTTTCATTACTGCACCAAAGTTGATGCAAAACTGGCCGAACTGGTGCCATTAACGCACAAGTTCGCTAAACAAAGTTGCGTTGGAATTTTTCGCAACTAACGCATCCGATCCACTCCATTGGACCCAAAACTCATGTTTTGGGGCGTTTCGGACGGTTTCGTTACTGCACGAAAGTCGATGCAAGACTCGCCGAACTGGTGCCATTAACGCACAAGTTCGCTAAACGAAGTTGCGTCGGAACTTTTGGCAACGAACGCACCCGTTCCACTCCATTGGACCCAAAACTGATGTCTTGGGGCGTTCCCGACCGTTTCATTACTGCAACAAAGTTGATGCAAAATTTGACGAACTGGTGCCATTACCGCACAAGTTCGCTAAACGAAGTTGCGTCGGAATTTTTCGCAACGAACGCACCTGATCCACTCCATTGGACCCAAAACTCATGTTTTGGGGCGTTTCGAACCATTTTGTTACTGCACGAAAGTCGATGCAAAATTCGCCGAACTGATGCCATTAACGCACAAGTTCGCTAAACGAAGTTGCGTCGGAATTTTTCGCAACGAACGCATCCGATCCACTCCATTGGACCCAAAACTCATGTTTTGGGGCGTTTCGGACAGTTTTGTTACTGCACGAAAGTCGATGCAACACTCGCCGAACTGGTGCCATTAACGCACAAGTTCGCTAAACGAAGTTGCGTCGGAACTTTTCGCAACGAACGCACCCGTTCCACTACATTGGACCCAAAACTGATGTCTTTGGGGTGTTTCGGACCTTTTTGTTACGGCACGAAAGTCGATGCAAAACTCGCCGAACTGGTGCCATTAACGCAAAAGTTCGCTAAACGAAGTTGTGTCGGAACTTTTCGCAATGAACACACCCGTTCCACTCCATTAGATTCAAAACTGATGTCTTGGGGCGTTTCACACTGTTTCATTACTGCACCAAAGTTGATGCAAAACTGGCCGAACTGGTGCCATTAACGCACAAGTTCGCTAAACAAAGTTGCGTCGGAATTTTTCGCAACTAACGCATCCGATCCACTTCATTGGACCCAAAACTCATGTTTTGGTGCGTTTCGGACCGTTTCGTTACTGCACGAAAGTCGATGCAAAACTCGCCGAACTGGTGCCATTAACGCACAAGTTCGCTAAACGAAGTTGGGTCAGAATTTTTCACAACGAACGCACCCGTTTCGCTCCATTAGACCAAAAAACTGATGTCTTGGGGCGTTCCCGACCATTTCATTACTGCACAAAAGTCGATGCAAGACTCGTCGAATTGGTGCCATTAACGCACAAGTTCGCTAAATGAAGTTGCGTCAGAATTTTTCGCAACGAACGCACCCGATCCACTCCATTGGACCCAAAACTCATGTTTTGGGGCGTTTCAGACCGTTTCATTACTGCACGAAAGTAGATGCAAAACTGGCCGAACTGGTGCCATTAACGCACAAGTTCGCTAAACGAAGTTGCTTTGGAACTTTTCGCAACGAACGCACTTGATCCACTCCATTGGACCCAAAACTCATGTTTTGGGGCGTTTCGGACAGTTTTGTTACTGCACGAAAGTCGATGCAACACTCGCCGAACTGGTGCCATTAACGCACAAGTTCGCTAAACGAAGTTGCGTCGGAACTTTTCGCAACGAACGCACCCGTTCCACTACATTGGACCCAAAACTGATGTCTTTGGGGTGTTTCGGACCTTTTTGTTACGGCACGAAAGTCGATGCAAAACTCGCCGAACTGGTGCCATTAACGCAAAAGTTCGCTAAACGAAGTTGTGTCGGAACTTTTCGCAATGAACACACCCGTTCCACTCCATTAGATTCAAAACTGATGTCTTGGGGCGTTTCACACTGTTTCATTACTGCACCAAAGTTGATGCAAAACTGGCCGAACTGGTGCCATTAACGCACAAGTTCGCTAAACAAAGTTGCGTTGGAATTTTTCGCAACTAACGCATCCGATCCACTCCATTGGACCCAAAACTCATGTTTTGGGGCGTTTCGGACGGTTTCGTTACTGCACGAAAGTCGATGCAAGACTCGCCGAACTGGTGCCATTAACGCACAAGTTCGCTAAACGAAGTTGCGTCGGAACTTTTGGCAACGAACGCACCCGTTCCACTCCATTGGACCCAAAACTGATGTCTTGGGGCGTTCCCGACCGTTTCATTACTGCAACAAAGTTGATGCAAAATTTGACGAACTGGTGCCATTACCGCACAAGTTCGCTAAACGAAGTTGCGTCGGAATTTTTCGCAACGAACGCACCTGATCCACTCCATTGGACCCAAAACTCATGTTTTGGGGCGTTTCGAACCATTTTGTTACTGCACGAAAGTCGATGCAAAATTCGCCGAACTGATGCCATTAACGCACAAGTTCGCTAAACGAAGTTGCGTCGGAATTTTTCGCAACGAACGCATCCGATCCACTCCATTGGACCCAAAACTCATGTTTTGGGGCGTTTCGGACAGTTTTGTTACTGCACGAAAGTCGATGCAACACTCGCCGAACTGGTGCCATTAACGCACAAGTTCGCTAAACGAAGTTGCGTCGGAACTTTTCGCAACGAACGCACCCGTTCCACTACATTGGACCCAAAACTGATGTCTTTGGGGTGTTTCGGACCTTTTTGTTACGGCACGAAAGTCGATGCAAAACTCGCCGAACTGGTGCCATTAACGCAAAAGTTCGCTAAACGAAGTTGTGTCGGAACTTTTCGCAATGAACACACCCGTTCCACTCCATTAGATTCAAAACTGATGTCTTGGGGCGTTTCACACTGTTTCATTACTGCACCAAAGTTGATGCAAAACTGGCCGAACTGGTGCCATTAACGCACAAGTTCGCTAAACAAAGTTGCGTCGGAATTTTTCGCAACTAACGCATCCGATCCACTTCATTGGACCCAAAACTCATGTTTTGGTGCGTTTCGGACCGTTTCGTTACTGCACGAAAGTCGATGCAAAACTCGCCGAACTGGTGCCATTAACGCACAAGTTCGCTAAACGAAGTTGGGTCAGAATTTTTCACAACGAACGCACCCGTTTCGCTCCATTAGACCAAAAACTGATGTCTTGGGGCGTTCCCGACCATTTCATTACTGCACAAAAGTCGATGCAAGACTCGTCGAATTGGTGCCATTAACGCACAAGTTCGCTAAATGAAGTTGCGTCAGAATTTTTCGCAACGAACGCACCCGATCCACTCCATTGGACCCAAAACTCATGTTTTGGGGCGTTTCAGACCGTTTCATTACTGCACGAAAGTAGATGCAAAACTGGCCGAACTGGTGCCATTAACGCACAAGTTCGCTAAACGAAGTTGCTTTGGAACTTTTCGCAACAAACGCACTTGATCCACTCCATTGGACCCAAAACTCATGTTTTGGGGCGTTTCGGACAGTTTCGTTACTGCACGAAAGTCGATGCAACACTCGCCGAACTGGTGCCATTAACGCACAAGTTCGCTAAACGAAGTTGCGTCGGAACTTTTCGCAACGAACGCACCCGTTCCACTACATTGGACCCAAAACTGATGTCTTTGGGGTGTTTCGGACCTTTTTGTTACGGCACAAAAGTCGATGCAAAACTCGCCGAACTGGTGCCATTAACGCAAAAGTTCGCTAAACGAAGTTGTGTCGGAACTTTTCGCAATGAACACACCCGTTCCACTCCATTAGATTCAAAACTGATGTCTTGGGGCGTTTCACACTGTTTCATTACTGCACCAAAGTTGATGCAAAACTGGCCGAACTGGTGCCATTAACGCACAAGTTCGCTAAACAAAGTTGCGTTGGAATTTTTCGCAACGAACGCATCCGATCCACTTCAATGGACCCAAAACTCATGTTTTGGGGCGTTTCGGACCGTTTCGTTACTGCACGAAAGTCGATGCAAAACTCGCCGAACTGGTGCCATTAACGCACAAGTTCGCTAAACGAAGTTGCGTTGGAATTTTTCGCAACGAACGCACCTGATCCACTCCAATGCACCCAATACTCTTGTCTTGGGGCGTTTCAGACCGTTTCATTACTGGACAAATGTTGATGCAAAACTGGCCGAACTGGTGCCATTAACGCACAAGTTCGCTAAACGAAGTTGCGTCGGAATTTTTCGCAATGAACGCATCCGATCCACTCCATTGGACCCAAAACTGATGTCTTGGGGCGTTTCAGACCGTTTCATTACTGCACCAAAGTTGATGAAAAACTGGCCGAACTGGTGCCATTAACGCACAAGTTCGCTAAACGAAGTTGCGTCGGAATTTTTCGCAACGAACGCACCCGATCCACTCCATTGGACCCAAAACTCATGTTTTGGGGCGTTTCGAACCATTTCGTTACTGCACGAAAGTCGATGCAAAACTCGCCGAACTGGTGCCATTAACGCACAAGTACACTAAACGAAGTTGCGTCGGTACTTTTCACAACGAACGCACATGATCCACTCCATTGGACGCCAAACTCTTGTTTTGGGGTGTTTCGGACCATTTTGTTATGGCACGAAAGTTGATGCAAAACTCGCCGAACTGGTGCCATTAACGCACAAGTTCGCTAAACGAAGTTGGGTCAGAATTTTTCACAACGAACGCACCCGTTTCGCTCCATTAGACCAAAAACTGATGTCTTGGGGCGTTCCCGACCATTTCATTACTGCACAAAAGTCGATGCAAAACTCGTCGAATGCCATTAACGCACAAGTTCGCTAAAGGAAGTTACGTCAGAATTTTTCGCAATGAACGCACCCGATCCACTCCATTGGACCCAAATCTCATGTTTTGGGGCGTTTCAGACCGTTTCATTACTGCACGAAAGTAGATGCAAAACTGGCCGAACTGATGCCATTAACGATCAAGTTCGCTAAACGAAGTTGGATCGGAGTTTTTTCGCAACGAACGCACCCGATCCACTCCAATGGACCCGAAACTCATGTTTTGGGGTGTTTTGGTCCGTTTCGTTACTGCATGAAAGTCGATGCAAAACTGGCCGAACTGGTGCCATTAACGTACAAGTTTGCTAAACGAAGTTACGTCGGATGTTTTTGCAACGAACGCACCGCATCCACTCCATTGGACCCAAAACTCTTGTTTTTGGGGCATTCAGACCGTTTCGTTACTGCACGAAAGTCGATGCAAAACTGGCCAAACTTGTGCCATTAACGCACAAGTTCGCTAAACGAAGTTGTGTCGGAATTTTTCGCAACGAACGCACCCGTTTCACTCCATTGGACCCAAAACTGACGTCTTGGGGCGTTCCCGACCGTTTCATTACTGCACCGAAGTTGATGCAAAACTGGCCGAACTGGTGCCATTAACGCACAAGTTTGCTAAACGAAGTTGCGTTGGAATTTTTCACAACGAATGCACCCGATCCACTCCATTGGACCCAAAACTCATATTTTTGGCATTTCGTACCGTTTCGTTACTGCACGAAACTCGATGCAAAATTGGCCGAACTGGTGCCATTAATGCACAAGATCGCTAAACGAAGTTGCGTCGAAACTTTTCGCAACGAACGCACTTGATCCACTCCATTGGACGCCAAACTCATGTTTTGGGGTGTTTCGGACCGTTTTGTTATGGCACGAAAATCGATGCAAAACTGGCCGAATCGGTGCCATTAACGCACAAGTTCGCTAAACGAAGTTGCGTCGGAATTTTTCGCAACGAATGCACTGGATCCACTCCATTTGACCGTAAACTCATGTTTTGGGGCATTTCAGCCCGTGTAGTAACTACACGAAAGTCAATGCAAAACTGGCCGAACTGATGTCATTAATGATCAAGTTCGCTAAATGAAGTTGCGTCAGAATTTTTCGCAACGAACGCACCCGTTCCACTCCATTGGACCCAAAACTGATATCTTGGGGCAGTTCAGACCGTTTCATTACTGCACCAAAGTCGATGCAAAACTCGCCGAACTGGTGCCATTAACGCACGAGTTCGCTAAACGATGTTGCGTCGGAATTTTTCGCAACGAATGCACCTGATCCACTCCATTGGACCCAAAACTCATGTTTTGGGGCGTTTCGAACCATTTTGTTACTGCACGAAAGTCGATGCAAAATTCGCCGAACTGATGCCATTAACGCACAAGTTCGCTAAACGAAGTTGCGTCGGAATTTTTCGCAACGAACGCATCCGATCCACTCCATTGGACCCAAAACTCATGTTTTGGGGCGTTTCGGACAGTTTCGTTACTGCACGAAAGTCGATGCAACACTCGCCGAACTGGTGCCATTAACGCACAAGTTCGCTAAACGAAGTTGCGTCGGAACTTTTCGCAACGAACGCACCCGTTCCACTACATTGGACCCAAAACTGATGTCTTTGGGGTGTTTCGGACCTTTTTGTTACGGCACGAAAGTCGATGCAAAACTCGCCGAACTGGTGCCATTAACGCAAAAGTTCGCTAAACGAAGTTGTGTCGGAACTTTTCGCAATGAACACACCCGTTCCACTCCATTAGATTCAAAACTGATGTCTTGGGGCGTTTCACACTGTTTCATTACTGCACCAAAGTTGATGCAAAACTGGCCGAACTGGTGCCATTAACGCACAAGTTCGCTAAACAAAGTTGCGTCGGAATTTTTCGCAACTAACGCATCCGATCCACTTCATTGGACCCAAAACTCATGTTTTGGTGCGTTTCGGACCGTTTCGTTACTGCACGAAAGTCGATGCAAAACTCGCCGAACTGGTGCCATTAACGCACAAGTTCGCTAAACGAAGTTGGGTCAGAATTTTTCACAACGAACGCACCCGTTTCGCTCCATTAGACCAAAAACTGATGTCTTGGGGCGTTCCCGACCATTTCATTACTGCACAAAAGTCGATGCAAGACTCGTCGAATTGGTGCCATTAACGCACAAGTTCGCTAAATGAAGTTGCGTCAGAATTTTTCGCAACGAACGCACCCGATCCACTCCATTGGACCCAAAACTCATGTTTTGGGGCGTTTCAGACCGTTTCATTACTGCACGAAAGTAGATGCAAAACTGGCCGAACTGGTGCCATTAACGCACAAGTTCGCTAAACGAAGTTGCTTTGGAACTTTTCGCAACGAACGCACTTGATCCACTCCATTGGACCCAAAACTCATGTTTTGGGGCGTTTCGGACAGTTTCGTTACTGCACGAAAGTCGATGCAACACTCGCCGAACTGGTGCCATTAACGCACAAGTTCGCTAAACGAAGTTGCGTCGGAACTTTTCGCAACGAACGCACCCGTTCCACTACATTGGACCCATAACTGATGTCTTTGGGGTGTTTCGGACCTTTTTGTTACGGCACAAAAGTCGATGCAAAACTCGCCGAACTGGTGCCATTAACGCAAAAGTTCGCTAAACGAAGTTGTGTCGGAACTTTTCGCAATGAACACACCCGTTCCACTCCATTAGATTCAAAACTGATGTCTTGGGGCGTTTCACACTGTTTCATTACTGCACCAAAGTTGATGCAAAACTGGACGAACATGTGCCATTAACGCACAAGTTCGCTAAACAAAGTTGCGTCGGAATTTTTCGCAACGAACGCATCCGATCCACTTCAATGGACCCAAAACTCATGTTTTGGGGCGTTTCGGACCGTTTCGTTACTGCACGAAAGTCGATGCAAAACTCGCCGAACTGGTGCCATTAACGCACAAGTTCGCTAAACGAAGTTGCGTTGGAATTTTTCGCAACGAACGCACCTGATCCACTCCAATGCACCCAATACTCTTGTCTTGGGGCGTTTCAGACCGTTTCATTACTGGACAAATGTTGATGCAAAACTGGCCGAACTGGTGCCATTAACGCACAAGTTCGCTAAACGAAGTTGCGTCAGAATTTTTCGCAATGAACGCATCCGATCCACTCCATTGGACCCAAAACTGATGTCTTGGGGCGTTTCAGACCGTTTCATTACTGCACCAAAGTTGATGAAAAACTGGCCGAACTGGTGCCATTAACGCACAAGTTCGCTAAACGAAGTTGCGTCGGAATTTTTCGCAACGAACGCACCCGATCCACTCCATTGGACCCAAAACTCATGTTTTGGGGCGTTTCGAACCATTTCGTTACTGCACGAAAGTCGATGCAAAACTCGCCGAACTGGTGCCATTAACGCACAAGTACACTAAACGAAGTTGCGTCGGTACTTTTCACAACGAACGCACATGATCCACTCCATTGGACGCCAAACTCTTGTTTTGGGGTGTTTCGGACCATTTTGTTATGGCACGAAAGTTGATGCAAAACTCGCCGAACTGGTGCCATTAACGCACAAGTTCGCTAAACGAAGTTGGGTCAGAATTTTTCACAACGAACGCACCCGTTTCGCTCCATTAGACCAAAAACTGATGTCTTGGGGCGTTCCCGACCATTTCATTACTGCACAAAAGTCGATGCAAAACTCGTCGAATGCCATTAACGCACAAGTTCGCTAAAGGAAGTTACGTCAGAATTTTTCGCAATGAACGCACCCGATCCACTCCATTGGACCCAAATCTCATGTTTTGGGGCGTTTCAGACCGTTTCATTACTGCACGAAAGTAGATGCAAAACTGGCCGAACTGATGCCATTAACGATCAAGTTCGCTAAACGAAGTTGGATCGGAGTTTTTCGCAACGAACGCACCCGATCCACTCCAATGGACCCGAAACTCATGTTTTGGGGTGTTTTGGTCCGTTTCGTTACTGCATGAAAGTCGATGCAAAACTGGCCGAACTGGTGCCATTAACGTACAAGTTTGCTAAACGAAGTTACGTCGGATGTTTTTGCAACGAACGCACCGCATCCACTCCATTGGACCCAAAACTCTTGTTTTTGGGGCATTCAGACCGTTTCGTTACTGCACGAAAGTCGATGCAAAACTGGCCAAACTTGTGCCATTAACGCACAAGTTCGCTAAACGAAGTTGTGTCGGAATTTTTCGCAACGAACGCACCCGTTTCACTCCATTGGACCCAAAACTGACGTCTTGGGGCGTTCCCGACCGTTTCATTACTGCACCGAAGTTGATGCAAAACTGGCCGAACTGGTGCCATTAACGCACAAGTTTGCTAAACGAAGTTGCGTTGGAATTTTTCACAACGAATGCACCCGATCCACTCCATTGGACCCAAAACTCATATTTTTGGCATTTCGTACCGTTTCGTTACTGCACGAAACTCGATGCAAAATTGGCCGAACTGGTGCCATTAATGCACAAGATCGCTAAACGAAGTTGCGTCGAAACTTTTCGCAACGAACGCACTTGATCCACTCCATTGGACGCCAAACTCATGTTTTGGGGTGTTTCGGACCGTTTTGTTATGGCACGAAAATCGATGCAAAACTGGCCGAATCGGTGCCATTAACGCACAAGTTCGCTAAACGAAGTTGCGTCGGAATTTTTCGCAACGAATGCACTGGATCCACTCCATTTGACCGTAAACTCATGTTTTGGGGCATTTCAGCCCGTGTAGTAACTACACGAAAGTCGATGCAAAACTAGCCGAACTGATGTCATTAATGATCAAGTTCGCTAAATGAAGTTGCGTCAGAATTTTTCGCAACGAACGCACCCGTTCCACTCCATTGGACCCAAAACTGATATCTTGGGGCAGTTCAGACCGTTTCATTACTGCACCAAAGTCGATGCAAAACTCGCCGAACTGGTGCCATTAACGCACGAGTTCGCTAAACGATGTTGCGTCGGAATTTTTCGCAACGAATGCACCTGATCCACTCCAATGCACCCAAAACTCTTGTCTTGGGGCGTTTCAGACCGTTTCATTACTGCACAAAAGTTGATGCAAAACTGGCCGAACTGGTGCCATTAACGCACAAGTTCGCTAAACAAAGTTGCGTCGGAATTTTTCGCAACGAACGCACCCGTTTCACTCCATTGGACCCAAAGCTGATGTCTTGGGGTGTTCCCGACCGTTTCATTACTGCACCGAAGTTGATGCAAAACTGGCCGAACTGGTGCCATTAACGCACAAGTTTGCTAAACGAAGTTGCATCGGAATTTTTCACAACGAATGCACCCGATCCACTCCATTGGACCCAAAACTCATGTCTTGGGGCGTTTCAGACTGTTTCATTACTGCACAAAAGTCGATGCAAAACTCGTCGAATTGGTGCCATTAACGCACAAGTTCGCTAAATGAAGTTGCGTCAGAATTTTTCGCAATGAACGCACCCGATCCACTCCATTGGACCCAAATCTCATGTTTTGGGGCGTTTCAGACCGTTTCATTACTGCACGAAAGTAGATGCACAACTTGCCGAACTGATGCCATTAACGATCAAGTTCGCTAAACGAAGTTGGATCGGAGTTTTTCGCAACGAACGCACCCGATCCACTCCAATGGACCCGAAACTCATGTTTTGGGGTGTTTTGGTCCGTTTCGTTACGGCATGAAAGTCGATGCAAAACTGGCCGAACTGGTGCCATTAACGTACAAGTTTGCTAAACGAAGTTACGTCGGATGTTTTTGCAACGAACGCACCGCATCCACTCCATTGGACCCAAAACTCTTGTTTTGGGGCATTCAGACCGTTTCGTTACTGCACGAAAGTCGATGCAAAACTAGCCAAACTTGTGCCATTAACGCACAAGTTCGCTAAACGAAGTTGTGTCGGAATTTTTCGCAACGAACGCACCCGTTTCACTCCATTGGACCCAAAACTGACGTCTTGGGGCGTTCCCAACCGTTTTATTACTGCACAAAAGTTGATGCAAAACTGGCCGAACTGGTGCCATTAACGCACAAGTTCGCTAAACGAAGTTGCGTCGGAATTTTTCGCAACGAAGGCACCCGATCCACTCCATTGGACCCAAAACTCATGTTTTGGGGCGTTTCAAACCATTTCGTTACTGCACGAAAGTTGATGCGAAACTGGCCGAACTGGTGCCATTAACGCACAAGTGCGCTAAACGAAGTTGCGTCGGTACTTTTCGCAACGAACGCATCCGATCCACTCTATTGGACCCTAAACTCATGTTTTGGGGCGTTTCGGACCGTTTCGTTACTGCCCGAAAGTCGATGCAAAACTGGCCGAATTGGTGCCATTAACTGATGTGAACCCGCTAGGGTTTGTTCCCGATCTTTCGATGAGAGGCGGGGGATAACTCGATTTGAGATGGAGGCGACGTTCACGGCCCGACTACAGCCTTCCAAGGACGCTGCGCCTTAGCAACCGATACACCACCTCCAATGGCTGCCGCGATCTTGTGGAGCGCGACACCCGGCCACTAGGGCACCTGTCCTGCAAGCAATCGAAGAACCAGCAAGAACAAGTAGAACAAGCAACTCAATTGCAAATATGGAGATAATAACCAATCTGGAATCAACAAGGTGGGGTTCCGAATCGAGTAGAACGGATGGTCTAGTCGACACACGCGTCTACAAGGAAGTAGCAATGGCTAAACTTTCAACAAAACAAAAACCCCCCAATCTGTTCATGGCGGCTCTAACCCTTATTAATACCTAGGAGGACGACCAAGAGGGTGTTTGAGTCGCACTCCAACCCTAGGACGCGTCCCTAATGGACCCGACTTGATACAAAGCCCATCGGGCCAAATTAAGATGTCGCAGCACCTTTAGACAGAAAACCAGTCGGTAGTATTTTGGTCATTGCGGACGAATCAGGAGAGATATGGACTTGAGTCCGGATCCATATGAAACTAGACTTCATAAGCTTTCCACGAAGTACTTGAACGTCCCTATCCGAGTCCGTATGCGACCGTGGTGTCCGTCACAAGTTGGTGCTGTTCTGCAGTCCGAATCCAGCCTCCAAAACGTGTTGGACATGGACTCTTTCTTTCCTTGCACCAAAAGTGACGTGGTGGCCTGATGGAGAACATTGGGAAGACTTAGGCTTGGTCCCCAATCAACTTCTTTGGTCCTCCATACCTTCCATGTGTGTTTATTACATGTGGGTGTATCCATTCTGGTGATGTCCACATCATTCTCCCCTTCTTGGCTGCAAGTCGTCCTCGACTTGCTCCAACGGCATTCAAAGGTGCTTGCTTTGTTGTTGGAACATGGAGCGACGACTATGCTGCATGGGCACAACAAACAATGCTCCCGTTCTTCAGGCTGATCCTGTTGCATAAGAGAAAAACTAGAAAAACTTTGCAAGATATTATTAGTGTTAATGCAGCCCCCTATTTGCTCATGGTATTGTAGCCCAAAAGGATATTTCAGATTAGAACAGATATACACTTTATGCACCAAATATTCTCCTTTGATGTCATTTTTTCCAATTGCATGAAGCGAACAATGATTTAAACTTGGCAAATTAGAATCTAATTGAACCTTCTCTTTTAGACAATTTAGATTACACAGAATATTAAATTCAATATAACCCAAAGTATTTAAAGAAGACAACAATTTCAGTTCATCTTGTACACAAGTAATAGGATGAGAAGGATTATCTACAGCACATTCGTATGGTTCCAAATCAAAAATATCACACTTATTCATTAATTCTGGTATATGAGTAAAAGAAGTATTAGCACACAAGTCCTCTTTATCATAAGAAACAACAAGTAATTCATCTTGTGAAAAAGTTGAATCAGCAGCAGGTTCCACTATTCGTTGCTCTTTGTTAGCATGTAGAGTGGACAAAGTTTGGACACTATGAGTCACATCATTCTTGCAAGTATTCACAAATGAAAGAATTTCTTTTTCAGCATGGAGAGCAAGACAAAACAATTGACCGATATAGCAATAGGACTTGCCAATTAACAAGTTTCGAATTTCAGAATTGAGCCCTCTCATGAACCTATTCATAACATCTTCCATGCATTCATCCAATCCACCAAACATGATACAAATTTTAAAATCATGGTAGTATTGTTTCACAGTCCTACTACCCTGTTTTAATTTCTCTAGTTTGGTAAGCAAATGATCAACATAATATGCAGGAATATAGGCATCTCTAAAATGTATTTTGAATTCTTTCCAAGTTTGCGGAATAATGTTATGCCTACAAATATATTTCCATTCTAGCAAAGCATTTTCTGTTAAAATATTAGAGGCAATATAAATCATTTGTTTCTCCGACAGGTCATGCTCATCAAATTCATTATCTACTTTTAGCTCCCAATCAATGTAAGCTTTAGGATCAAACTCACCAGGATATAAAGGCAAGCATTGAATAATGTCCAGAATATTTTGTTGTTGTTTGCTCCGCTCAAAAATCACAGTATCACCTGCCATGATCAGTAGAAAACAAGAACACAAAAATAATATGTATCCTCCTGTCAACTACTAGAATGTGTCGGTTGTAATTCTCTCAAACTCAACTTGTTTAATACGAGCTCTTACCAGTTCTTACCAAGCAAAACAGGATGAGTCGGCAACCAACAAGTCAAGCACCTTGAAAGAAGTGTATCGGTGCCTTAGCAACAGAAAACTGTCAAGCTATAGTCGAGTATGTGGAGCTGTAGGTGGGCTGATCAAGGGAAAATACTAGCACCACGTTAGTCAGAAAAGCAAGCTGAATAATTGTTCAACGGTGGTACTGTGCTGGTCCTAGCATAGACCGTACTAGAGGCGCGAGCCTGGACACAAATGAAGTCACAAAGCACCAACCGAAACAGCAGGAACACAAAAGATGGATCAGCCCCTTTCTTCTTTTTCGTTTCTTTTCTTTTCTTTTCTGTTTTTTTCACTTTGTTTTCTTTTTTTTCTTCTTCTTTTTTTTTGTAGAGGACTAAAATCCTTTGTTTGACAAACAACGCAACAGGATTACTGCATATAGCTGCTACCAACTCAGATTGACGAAACTTGTTTCACGCAGCCAGACGCACAAATCTCCAAGTCGATTCTGGAGCACTTAGATGGAGTTTGTGACCCAGGTCAGATCTGTTGGAAAGATCACGAGTTACGCTTTCCAGATTGTACTAAAACTCGCAAATCGGAGACCGGACACAGAAACAATGAAAGTTTTCTTCCACTGATGAATTGAAACTCCGAGACAAAAAGAGGTGACAAGAACTCGAAACTCTAAAGGACTAAACTAAGACCAGCAACACGACGCAACCGATGCAACCGAAAACTCAACAAGCCCTAACTAAGTAGTACCAGCAAAGGCTCAAAGGGTTTATAGGATTGCCGGCAAACTAATCTACCTTTTTTTTTGGTTTTTCTGGACTATAAGAAAAAAAATAGCAAAGATAAGTCTCTCACCGATAAACCTTGCTCTGATTACCAACTGATGTGAACCCGCTAGGGTTTGTTCCCGATCTTTCGATGAGAGGCGGGGGATAACTCGATTTGAGATGGAGGCGACGTTCACGGCCCGACTACAGCCTTCCAAGGACGCTGCGCCTTAGCAACCGATACACCACCTCCAATGGCTGCCGCGATCTTGTGGAGCGCGACACCCGGCCACTAGGGCACCTGTCCTGCAAGCAATCGAAGAACCAGCAAGAACAAGTAGAACAAGCAACTCAATTGCAAATATGGAGATAATAACCAATCTGGAATCAACAAGGTGGGGTTCCGAATCGAGTAGAACGGATGGTCTAGTCGACACACGCGTCTACAAGGAAGTAGCAATGGCTAAACTTTCAACAAAACAAAAACCCCCCAATCTGTTCATGGCGGCTCTAACCCTTATTAATACCTAGGAGGACGACCAAGAGGGTGTTTGAGTCGCACTCCAACCCTAGGACGCGTCCCTAATGGACCCGACTTGATACAAAGCCCATCGGGCCAAATTAAGATGTCGCAGCACCTTTAGACAGAAAACCAGTCGGTAGTATTTTGGTCATTGCGGACGAATCAGGAGAGATATGGACTTGAGTCCGGATCCATATGAAACTAGACTTCATAAGCTTTCCACGAAGTACTTGAACGTCCCTATCCGAGTCCGTATGCGACCGTGGTGTCCGTCACAAGTTGGTGCTGTTCTGCAGTCCGAATCCAGCCTCCAAAACGTGTTGGACATGGACTCTTTCTTTCCTTGCACCAAAAGTGACGTGGTGGCCTGATGGAGAACATTGGGAAGACTTAGGCTTGGTCCCCAATCAACTTCTTTGGTCCTCCATACCTTCCATGTGTGTTTATTACATGTGGGTGTATCCATTCTGGTGATGTCCACATCATTAACGCACAAGTTCGCTAAACGAAGTTGGGTCGGAATTTTTCGCAACGAACGCACCCGATCCACTCCATTGGACGCCAAACTCATGTTTTGGGGCGTTTTGGACCGTTTCGTTACTGCACGAAAGTCGATGCAAGACTCGCCGAACCGGTGCCATTAACGCACAAGTTCGCTAAACGAAGTTGCGTCGGAACTTTTGGCAACAAACGCATCCGATCCACTCCATTGGACCCTAAACTCATGTGTTGGGGCGTTTCGGACCGTTTCGTTACTGCAACAAAGTTGATGCAAAATTTGACGAACTGGTGCCATTACCGCACAAGTTCGCTAAACGAAGTTGCGTCGGAATTTTTCGCAACGAACGCAACTGATCCACTCCATTGGACCCAAAACTCATGTTTTGGGGCGTTTCAGACGGTTTCGTTACTGCACGAAAGTCGATGCAACACTCGCCGAACTGGTGCCATTAACGCACAAGTTCGCTAAAGGAAGTTGCGTCGGAACTTTTCGCAACGAACGCACCCGTTCCACTACATTGGACCCAAAACTGATGTCTTTGGGGTGTTTCGGACCTTTTTGTTACAGCACGAAAGTCGATGCAAAACTCGCCGAACTGGTGCCATTAACGCACAAGTTCGCTAAACGAAGTTGTGTCGGAAGTTTTCGCAATGAACACACCCGTTCCACTCCATTAGATTCAAAACTGATGTCTTGGGGCGTTTCACACTGTTTCATTACTGCACCAAAGTTGATGCAAAACTGGCCGAACTGGTGCCATTAACGCACAAGTTCGCTAAACAAAGTTGCGTCGGAATTTTTCGCAACTAACGCATCCGATCCACTTCATTGGACCCAAAACTCATGTTTTGGTGCGTTTCGGACCGTTTCGTTACTGCACGAAAGTCGATGCAAAACTCGCCGAACTGGTGCCATTAACGCACAAGTTCGCTAAACGAAGTTGCGTTGGAATTTTTCGCAACGAACGCACCCGTTCCACTCCATTAGACCCAAAACTGATGTCTTGGGGCGTTTCAGACTGTTTCATTACTGCACCAAAGTTGATGCAAAACTGGCCGAACTGGTGCCATTAACGCACAAGTTCGCTAAACAAAGTTGCGTCGGAATTTTTCGCAACGAACGCATCCGATCCACTTCAATGGACCCAAAACTCATGTTTTGGGGCGTTTCGGACCGTTTCGTTACTGCACAAAAGTCGATGCAAAACTCGCCGAACTGGTGCCATTAACGCACAAGTTCGCTAAACGAAGTTGCGTTGGAATTTTTCGCAACGAACGCACCTGATCCACTCCAATGCACCCAATACTCTTGTCTTGGGGCGTTTCAGACCGTTTCATTACCGCACAAATGTTGATCCAAAACTGGCCGAACTGGTGCCATTAACGCACAAGTTCGCTAAACGAAGTTGCGTCGGAATTTTTCGCAATGAACGCGTCCGGTCCACTCCATTGGACCCAAAACTGATGTCTTGGGGCGTTTCAGACCGTTTCATTACTGCATCAAAGTTGATGAAAAACTGGCCGAACTGGTGCCATTAACGCACAAGTTCGCTAAACGAAGTTGCGTCGGAATTTTTCGCAACGAACGCACCCGATCCACTCCATTGGACCCAAAACTCATGTTTTGGGGCGTTTCGAACCATTTCGTTACTGCACGAAAGTCGATGCAAAACTCGCCGAACTGGTGCCATTAACGCACAAGTGCACTAAACGAAGTTGCGTCGGTACTTTTCACAACGAACGCACATGATCCACTCCATTGGACGCCAAACTCTTGTTTTGGGGTGTTTCGGACCATTTTGTTATGGCACGAAAGTTGATGCAAAACTGGCCGAACTGGTGCCATTAACGCACAAGTTCGCTAAACGAAGTTGGGTCAGAATTTTTCACAACGAATGCACCCGATCCACTCCATTGGACCCAAAACTCATATTTTTGGCATTTCGTACCGTTTCGTTACTGCACGAAACTCGATGCAAAACTGGCCGAACCGGTGCCATTAATGCACAAGATCGCTAAACGAAGTTGCGTCGAAACTTTTCGCAACGAACGCACTTGATGCACTCCATTGGACGCCAAACTCATGTTTTGGGGTGTTTCGGACCGTTTTGTTACGGCACGAAAGTTGATGCAAAACTGGCCGAATCGGTGCCATTAACGCACAAGTTCGCTAAACGAAGTTGCGTCGGAATTTTTCGCAACGAACGCACCGGATCCACTCCATTTGACCGTAAACTCATGTTTTGGGGCATTTCAGCCCGTGTAGTAACTACACGAAAGTCGATGCAAAACTGGCCGAACTGATGTCATTAATGATCAAGTTCGCTAAATGAAGTTGCGGCAGAATTTTTCGCAACGAACGCACCCGATCCACTCCAATGCACCCAAAACTCTTGTCTTGGGGCATTTCCGACCGTTTCATTACTGCACCAAAGTCGATGCAAAACTCGCCGAACTGGTGCAATTAACTCACGAGTTCGCTAAACGATGTTGCGTCGGAATTTTTCGCAACGAACGCACCCGTTTCACTCCATTGGACCCAAAACTGATGTCTTGGGGTGTTCCCGACCGTTTCATTACTGCACCGAAGTTGATGCAAAACTGGCCGAACTGGTGCCATTAACGCACAAGTTTGCTAAACGAAGTTGCGTCGGAATTTTTCACAACGAATGCACCCGATCCACTCCATTGGACCCAAAACTCATGTCTTGGGGCGTTTCAGACTGTTTCATTACTGCACAAAAGTCGATGCAAAACTCGTCGAATTGGTGCCATTAACGCACAAGTTCGCTAAATGAAGTTGTGTCAGAATTTTTCGCAATGAACGCACCCGATCCACTCCATTGGACCCAAATCTCATGTTTTGGGGCGTTCCAGACCGTTTCATTACTGCACGAAAGTAGATGCAAAACTTGCCGAACTGATGCCATTAACGATCAAGTTCGCTAAACGAAGTTGGATCGGAGTTTTTCGCAACGAACGCACCCGATCCACTCCAATGGACCCGAAACTCATGTTTTGGGGTGTTTTGGTCCGTTTCGTTACGGCATGAAAGTCGATGCAAAACTGGCCGAACTGGTGCCATTAACGTACAAGTTTGCTAAACGAAGTTACGTCGGATGTTTTTGCAACGAACGCACCGCATCCACTCCATTGGACCCAAAACTCTTGTTTTGGGGCATTCAGACCGTTTCGTTACTGCACGAAAGTCGATGCAAAACTAGCCAAACTTGTGCCATTAACGCACAAGTTCGCTAAACGAAGTTGTGTCGGAATTTTTCGCAGCGAACGCACCCGTTTCACTCCATTGGACCCAAAACTGACGTCTTGGGGCGTTCCCGACCGTTTCATTACTGCACAAAAGTTGATGCAAAACTGGCCGAACTGGTGCCATTAACGCACAAGTTCGCTAAACGAAGTTGCGTCGGAATTTTTCACAACGAATGCACCCGATCCACTCCATTGGACCCAAAACTCATATTTTTGGCATTTCGTACCGTTTCGTTACTGCACGAAACTCGATGCAAAACTGGCCGAACTGGTGCCATTAACGCACAAGTGCGCTAAACGAAGTTGCGTCGAAACTTTTCGCAACGAACGCATCCGATCCACTCCATTGGACGCCAAACTCATGTTTTGGGGTGTTCCGGACCGTTTCGTTACTGCCCGAAAGTCGATGCAAAACTGGCCGAATTGGTGCCATTAACGCACAAGTTCGCTAAACGAAGTTGGGTCGGAATTTTTCGCAACGAACGCACCGGATCCACTCCATTTGACCGTAAACTCATGTTTTGGGGCATTTCAGCCCGTGTAGTAACTACACGAAAGTCGATACAAAACTGGCCGAACTGATGCCATTAACGCACAAGTTCGCTAAACGAAGTTGGGTCGTTACTGCCCGAAAGTCGATGCAAAACTGGCCGAATTGGTGCCATTAACGCACAAGTTCGCTAAACGAAGTTGGGTCGGAATTTTTCGCAACGAACGCACCCGATCCACTCCATTGGACGCCAAACTCATGTTTTGGGGTGTTTTGGACCGTTTCGTTACTGCACGAAAGTCGATGCAAAACTGGCCGAACCGGTGCCATTAACGCACAAGTTCGCTAAACGAAGTTGCGTCTGAATCTTTCGCAACGAACAGATCCGATCCACTCTGTTGGACCCTAAACTCATGTTTTGGGGCGTTTCGGACCGTTTCGTTACTGCACGAAAGTCGATGCAAAACTGGCCGAATTGGTGCCATTAACGCACCAGTTCGCTAAACGAAGTTGGGTCGGAATTTTTCGCAACGAACGCACCCGATCCACTCCATTGGACGCCAAACTCATGTTTTGGGGTGTTTTGGACCGTTTCGTTACTGCACGAAAGTCGATGCAAAACTGGCCGAACCGGTGCCATTAACGCACAAGTTTGCTAAACGAAGTTGGGTCCGAATTTTTCGCAACGAACGCATCCGATCCACTCCATTGGACCCTAAACTCATGTTTTGTGGCGTTTCGGACTGTTTCGTTACTGCACGAAAGTCGATGCAAAACTGGCCGAACTTGTGCCATTAACGCACAAGTTCGCTAAACGAAGTTGGGTCGGAATTTTTTGCAACGAACGCACCCGTTTCACTCCATTGGACCCAAAACTGATGTCTTGGGGAGTCCCGACCGTTTCATTACTGCACCAAAGTTGATGCAAAACTGGCCGAACTTGTGCCATTAACGCACAAGTTCGCTAAACGAAGTTGCGTCGGAATTTTTCGTAAAGAACGCACCCGATCCACTCCATCGGACGCAAAACTCATGTTTTGGGGCGTTTCGAACCATTTCGTTACTGCACGAAAGTCGATGCAACACTCGCCGAACTGGTGCCATTAACGCACAAGTTCGCTAAACGAATTTGCGTTGGAATTTTTCACAACGAATGCACCCAATCCACTCCATTGGACCCAAAACTCATGTTTTGGGGCATTTCGTACCGTTTTGTTACTGCACGAAACTCGATGCAAAACTGGCCGAACCGGTGCCATTAACGCACAAGTTCGCTAAACGAAGTTGCGTCGGAATTTTTCGCAACGAACGCACCGGATCCACACCATTGGACCCAATACTCATGTTTAGGGGCGTTTCAGACCGTAGTTACTGCACGAAAGTCGATGCAAAACTGGCCGAACTGATGCCACTAACGCACAAGTTCGCTAAACGAAGTTGCGTCGGAATTTTTCGCAACGAACGCACCCGTTCCACTCCGACTGTTTCGTTACTGCACGAAAGTCGATGCAAAACTTGCCGAACTGGTGCCATTAACGCACAAGTGCGCTAAACGAAGTTGCGTCGGAACTTTTCGCAACGAACGCACCCGTTCCACTCCATTGGACCCAAAACTGATGTCTTGGGGCGTTGCAGACCGTTTCATTACTGCACCAAAGTTGATGCAAAACTGGCCGAACTGGTGCTATTAACGCACAAGTTTGCTAAACGAATTTGCGTCGGAATTTTTCACAACGAATGCACCCAATCCACTCCATTGGACCCAAAACTCATGTTTTGGGGCGTTTCAGACCGTAGTTACT
Organism: Panicum miliaceum; assembly: GCA_032594955.1. Taxonomy (NCBI): domain Eukaryota; kingdom Viridiplantae; phylum Streptophyta; class Magnoliopsida; order Poales; family Poaceae; genus Panicum; species Panicum miliaceum. The sequence continues at coordinate 20,210 of JAVRNH010000151.1, read as the reverse complement.
GCACGAAAGTCGATGCAAAACTGGCCGAACTTATGCCATTAATGATCAAGTTCGCAAAATGAAGTTGCGTCAGAATTTTTCTCAACGAACGCACCCGTTCCACTCCATTGGATCCAAAACTCATGTCTTGGGGCGTTTCAGACTGTTTCATCACTGCACAAAAGTCGATGCAAAACTTGCCGAACTGGTGCCATTAACGCACAAGTTCGCTAAACGAAATTGCGTCTTAATTTTTCGCAACCAACACATCCGATCCACTCCATTGGACCCAAAACTCATGTTTTGGGGCGTTTCGGACTCTTTCGTTACTGCACGAAAGTCGATGCAAGACTTGCCGAACTGGTGCCATTAACGCACAAGTTCGCTAAACGAAGTTGCGTCGGAACTTTTCGCAACGAAGGCACCCGTTCCACTCCATTGGACCCAAAACTGATGTCTTGGGGCGTTGCAGACCGTTTCATTACTGCAGCAAAGTTGATGCAAAACTGGCCGAACTGGTGCCATTAACGCACAAGTTCGCTAAACGAAGTTGCGTCGGAATTTTTCGCAACCAACGCATCCGATCCACTCCATTGGACCCAAAACTCATGTCTTGGGGCGTTTCGGACCGTTTCGTTACTGCACCAAAGTTGATGCAAAACTGGCCGAACTGGTGCTATTAACGCACAAGTTTGCTAAACGAATTTGCGTCGGAATTTTTCACAACGAATGCACCCAATCCACTCCATTGGACCCAAAACTCATGTTTTGGTGCGTTTCAGACCGTAGTTACTGCACGAAAGTCGATGCAAAACTTGCCGAACTGGTGCCATTAACGCACAAGTTCGCTAAATGAAGTTGCGTCAGAATTTTTCGCAACGAACGCACCCGTTCCACTCCATTGGACCCAAAACTGATGTCTTGGGGCGTTTCAGACTGTTTCATTACTGCACAAAAATCGATGCAAAACTGGCCGAACTGGTGGCATTAACGCACAAGTTCGCTAAACGAAGTTGCGTCGGCATTTTTCGCAACCAACGCATCCGATCCACTCCATTGGACCCAAAACTCATGTTTTGGGGCGTTTCGGACCGTTTCGTTACTGCACGAAAGTCGATGCAAAACTCGCCGAACTGGTGCTATTAACGCACAAGTTTGCTAAACGAATTTGCGTCGGAATTTTTCACAACGAATGCACCCAATCCACTCCATTGGACCCAAAACTCATGTTTTGGGGCATTTCGTACTGTTTTGTTACTGCACGAAAGTCGATGCAAAACTGGCCGAACCGGTGCCATTAACGCACAAGTTCGCTAAACGAAGTTGCGTCGGAAAAAAAGGGGCTGTTCTTTGTGCATCTTTTTTGTTCTTCGGTGGTGTCTCGTGACTTCATTTGTGTCCAGGCTCGCGTCTCTAGCACGGTCTAGGCTAGGACCAGCATAGTACCGCCGTTGAACGATTTTTCAGCTTGCTTTTGTAACTAACGTGGTGCTAGTTCATCCTTGCTTCAGCCCACCTATAGCTCCACATATCCGACTACAGCTTGATAGGTCCTGTTGTTGCGGCACCGATACACTTCATCCCACGGTTGCAGACTTGTTGGTTGCCGTCCCCTCCTGTTGAGCAAGGTAAGAATTGGTAAGAGCTTGTGTAACAGGTTGAGTGTGAGCGCCTTGCAGTAGCTACATCCCATTAGTTGTAGGATCTTATTTCTTCACCTATTTTCGTGTTTCCTTTGTTCATCTAACCATGACAGGATCAGAGGGTGATGGGAGTTTAGGTCACTCTCCTCGTACAAAGGGAATCATACAACATTTTGAAAATAAGATGAGGAGGCATGTAGATGGGCTTGCTGAAGATATGCTGGTGTCAAATGATAAGATTGGGCAGTTGGAGGCCACGCAGCTTGCCACCAACACCAAGCTTACAAGGCTGGAGACGTCGGTCGCTCATATTGACCAAAGCCTTGCTGCTCTTTTGAGGCGTTTTGATGAGATGCATGCCAGAACTGCAAATGGGCATGAGGGAGAAAACAAGAAGGATGAGCGTGTCGAGGATAATTGGGATGATTATGTCGCTGATACTGAACTAGATGACCAAGATGCTCCTAGTCGCCGACGACTGCGAACTAATCGGAGAGGTATGGGTGGACATCGACGACGTGAGGTACATAATAATGATGATGCTTTCAGTAAAATAAAATTTAAGATACCTTCTTTTGATGGAAAATACGATCCTGATGCATACATTACTTGGGAAATTGCTGTTGATCAAAAGTTTGCATGTCATGAATTTCCAGAGAATATACGTGTTAGGGCTGCTACTAGTGAATTTACTGATTTTGCCTCTGTTTGGTGGATAGAACATGCTAAGAAAAATCCTAATAATATTCCACAAACCTGGGATGCCTTGAAACGGGTCATGCGGGCTAGATTTGTTCCTTCTTACTATGCGCGTGATCTGTTACATAGATTGCAACAATTGAGACAGGGTAATAAAAGTGTAGAAGAATACTATCAGGAATTACAAATGGGTGTGTTGCGTTGTAATTTAGTGGAGGATGAGGAACCTGCTATGGCTAGATTTTTAGGAGGTTTGAATCGAGAAATTCAGGACATTCTTGCTTATAAAGATTATACTAACGTAACCCGTTTGTTCCATCTTGCTTGTAAAGCTGAAAGGGAAGTGCTGGGACGACGTGCTAGTACAAGAACTAATATTTCTACAGGAAAACCTTCATCATGGCAGCCGCGCACATCTACCTCATTGACCGGACGAGCTCCTGCACCTTCTACATTCCCGAGTCGGTCGACAATACCCGCTCCATCCAACGATAAGACACGTGCTCCCCCGACAAATTCAGCAACCACGACTGTCCAGAAACCAGCCACGAGTGCATCTTCGGTTGCCTCCACGGGAAGGACAAGAGATATTCAGTGCCATCGATGCAAGGGCTTTGGCCACGTGCAACGTGACTGCCCTAACAAGCGCGTTTTGGTGGTCAAAGGAGATGGTGGGTATTCCTCTGCTAGTGATTTTGATGAAGATACACTTGCTTTGCTTGCTGCTGACCATGCAGGTACTAAGGAACAACCAGAAGAGCAGATTGGTGCAGAGGATGCAGATCATTATGAGAGCCTCATTGTGCAGCGTGTACTTAGTGCACAAATGGAAAAGGCGGAGCAAAATCAACGGCATACACTATTCCAAACAAAGTGTGTTATTAAAGAGCGTTCATGCCGTTTGATAATTGATGGAGGTAGCTGCAACAACTTGGCTAGCAGCGATATGGTCGAGAAGCTTGCACTTACAACAAAACCGCACCCACATCCATATCACATTCGGTGGCTCAACAATAGTGGTAAGGTCAAGGTAACGAGATTGGTACGAATTAATTTCGCTATTGGTTCATATCATGATGTTGTTGAATGCGATGTTGTGCCTATGGAAGCTTGTCATATTCTGCTAGGTAGACCATGGCAATTTGATACCGATAGCATGCATCATGGTAGATCAAATCAATATTCTCTTATACATCATGATAAGAAAATCGTTTTGCTTCCTATGCCACTTGAATCTATTGTGCGTGATGATGTTGCTAAAGCTAAGAGAACTAAAGCTGAGATCGATAAGAATGCCAAATCTGTTAGTAGCAGGGAAGATGAGATAAGATTGAAAGGACATTGCTTGCTTGCTACTAAGTCTGATATTAATGAATTGATTGCTTCCACTTCCGTTGCCTATGCTTTGGTGTGCAAGAATGCTTTGATTTCAGTTCACGATATGCAGCATTCTTTGCCCCCGGCTGTTGCTAACCTTTTGCAGGAGTATTCTGATGTGTTTCCAAGTGAGATACCAGCGGGGCTGCCACCAATACGAGGGATTGAGCACCAAATTGACCTTATTCCTGGTACATCATTGCCAAACCGTGCGCCATACAGGACAAATCCGGAAGAAACTAAGGAAATTCAGCGACAAGTGCAAGAACTACTCGACAAAGGTTATGTGCGTGAGTCTCTTAGTCCTTGTGCTGTTCCAGTTATTTTAGTGCCTAAAAAGGATGGAACATGGCGTATGTGTGTTGATTGTAGGGCTATTAATAATATTACAATTCGATATCGACACCCTATCCCTCGTTTGGATGATATGCTTGATGAATTGAGTGGTGCTATTGTGTTTTCCAAAGTTGATTTGCGTAGTGGGTACCACCAGATTCGTATGAAATTGGGAGATGAATGGAAAACTGCTTTCAAAACTAAGTTCGGGTTATATGAGTGGTTAGTCATGCCTTTTGGGTTAACTAATGCACCGAGTACTTTCATGAGATTAATGAATGAGGTTCTGCGTGCTTTCATTGGGAAATTTGTTGTTGTCTACTTTGATGATATATTGATTTACAGCAAATCTTTCGATGAACATCTTGATCACTTACGTGCTGTTTTTAATGCTTTACGAGATGCACGTTTATTTGGTAACCTTGAGAAGTGCACCTTTTGCACCGATCGAGTGTCTTTTCTTGGCTATGTCGTGACTCCACAGGGAATCGAGGTTGATCAAGCCAAGGTGGAAGCTATACATGGATGGCCTATACCGAAGACTATCACGCAAGTGCGGAGTTTCCTAGGACTTGCTGGTTTCTATCGTCGTTTTGTGAAGGACTTCAGCACCATTGCCGCGCCTTTGAATGAGCTTACAAAGAAGGGAGTGCCTTTTAGTTGGGGTAAAACACAAGAGAACTCCTTCAACACGCTGAAAGATAAGTTGACACATGCACCTCTCCTCCAACTCCCTGATTTTAATAAAACCTTTGAGCTTGAATGTGATGCTAGTGGCATTGGTTTGGGTGGTGTTTTGTTACAAGAAGGCAAACCTATTGCTTATTTCAGTGAAAAATTGAGCGGGCCTGTTCTGAATTATTCTACTTATGATAAGGAATTGTATGCTCTTGTTCGCACATTAGAAACATGGCAGCATTATCTATGGCCCAAAGAGTTTGTTATTCATTCAGATCATGAATCTTTAAAACATATTCGTAGTCAAGGAAAATTGAACCGTAGACATGCTAAGTGGGTTGAATTTATTGAATCTTTTCCTTATATTATTAAGCACAAGAAAGGGAAAGAGAATATAATTGCTGATGCATTGTCTAGGAGATACACCTTGTTGAACCAACTTGATTACAAAATATTTGGATTGGAAACGATTAAAGATCAATATGTTAATGATGCTGATTTTAAAGATGTGTTGCTGCATTGTAAAGAGGGGAAGGGATGGAACAAATTCATCGTTAGTGATGGGTTTGTCTTTAGAGCTAACAAGCTATGCATTCCAGCTAGCTCCGTTCGCTTGTTATTGTTGCAGGAAGCGCATCGAGGTGGCTTAATGGGGCATTTTGGAGCAAAGAAAACGGAAGATATACTTGCTGGTCATTTCTTTTGGCCAAAGATGAGAAGAGATGTGGAGAGATTTGTTGCTCGCTGCACGACATGTCAAAAGGCTAAATCACGATTGAATCCACATGGTTTGTATTTGCCTCTACCTGTTCCTAGTGCTCCTTGGGAAGATATTTCTATGGATTTTGTGTTAGGATTGCCTAGGACTAGGAAGGGACGTGATAGTGTGTTTGTGGTTGTTGATAGATTTTCTAAGATGGCCCATTTCATACCATGTCATAAAACTGATGATGCTTCTCACATTGCTGATTTGTTCTTTCGGGAAATTGTTCGTTTGCATGGTGTGCCCAACACAATTGTTTCTGATCGTGATGCTAAATTTCTTAGTTATTTTTGGAAAACTTTATGGGCTAAATTGGGAACTAAATTGTTGTTTTCTACTACATGTCATCCGCAAACTGAAGTGGTTAATAGGACTTTATCTACTATGTTAAGGGCTGTTTTAAAGAAGAACATTAAGATGTGGGAAGATTGTTTGCCTCATATTGAATTCGCTTATAATCGATCGCTGCATTCTACTACAAAGATGTGCCCATTTCAGATTGTATATGGTTTCTTGCCTCGTGCTCCTATTGATTTAATGCCTTTGCCATTTTCTGAAAAAACGAATTTTGATGCTACTAAGCGTGCCGAATTGATGTTAAAACTGCATGAAACAACTAAAGAAAACATAGAGCGCATGAATGCTAAATACAAGATTGCTGGTGATAAAGGTAGGAAGGAACTAAAGTTTGAACCTGGAGATTTAGTTTGGCTGCATTTGAGAAAGGAAAGGTTTCCTGAATTGAGAAAATCTAAATTGCTACCTCGGGCTGATGGACCATTTAAAGTGCTAGAGAAAGTCAATGATAATGCATATAAGCTCGATCTGCCTGCGGATTTTGGGGTTAGTCCCACATTTAACATTGCAGATTTGAAGCCATATTTGGGAGAGGAAGATGAGCTTGAGTCGAGGACGACTCAAATGCAAGAAGGGGAGGATGATGAGGACACCAACACCAACGATACATCCACTCCGACACAAGTACCTATTGCTGGTCCTATTACTCGTGCTCGTGCGCATCAACTTAATCATCAGGTGAGTTCAAATCTAAGCTCAGGTGCATCATGTTTAGACCATGGAGACCCGTGTACTCTTGTTTTGCTTAGGAACTAAGGAGGCGGCCGAAAGGGAAACGGATTCGCGCAAGCTGGATTCGGACTGCAGAACAGTACCAACTTGTGACGGACACCACGGTCGCATATGAACTCGGATTGGGGCGTTCAAGTACTTCGTGGAAAGCTTATGAAGTCTTCTTTCAAACGGATCCGGCCTCATAGCCATATCTATTACGAGTCGGCCGCAATAGTTAAATTAATAGAGAGTCCTTTTCTGCCCATGGTGCTGCGTCACCCTGTTTTGGTCCAATGGGCCGTGTATCAAGTTGAGTCCATTACGGACGCGTCCTAGGGTTGGAGTACGACCCCAACACCCCTGTGGTCGTCCTCCCACGTACTTATACCCCTTAGCCGCCGCCAAGGATGCTTGGGTTTTGTTTAGATCAAGTTTAGCCTTCGCTACTTGCTTGCAAGCGCGCGTGCTGGATCAGCCGCCCGTCTTCTTGTCTTCGGAACCCCACCATTATTGAGATTGCGTGTGAAACCTTCATTTATATCTAGTAAATTCAGTACTTGTCATACTTGTTCTTGCTAGTTCTTCGATTGCTTGCAGGACGAGTGCCCTAGTGGCCGGGTGCCGCGCTCCACAAGATCGCGACAGCCATTGGAGGGGGTGTATCGGTTGCTAAGGCGCAGCTTGGAAGGCTGTAGTCGGGCCGTGAACGTCGCCTCCATCGACCAATCGAGTTATCCACGCCTCTCATCGAAAGATCGGGAATCAAACCCTAGCGGGTCGCCATCAGCGGCTAAGGGGTATAAGTACGTGGGAGGACGACCACAGGGGTGTTGGGGTCGTACTCCAACCCTAGGACGCGTCCGTAATGGACTCAACTTGATACACGGCCCATTGGACCAAAACAGGGTGACGCAGCACCATGGGCAGAAAAGGACTCTGTATTAATTTAACGATTGCGGCCGACTCGTAATAGATATGGCTATGAGGCCGGATCCGTTTGAAAGAAGACTTCATAAGCTTTCCACGAAGTACTTGAACGCCCCAATCCGAGTTCATATGCGACCGTGGTGTCCGTCACAAGTTGGTACTGTTCTGCAGTCCGAATCCAGCTTGCGCGAATCCGTTTCCCTTTCGGCCGCCTCCTTGGTTCCTAAGCAAAACAAGAGTACACGGGTCTGCATGGTCTAAACATGATGCACCTGAGCTTAGATTTGAACTCACCTGATGATTAAGTTGATGCGCACGAGCACGAGTAATAGGACCAGCAATAGGTACCTGTGTCGGAGTGGATGTATCGTTGGTGTTGGTGTCCTCATCAGCACCCGTTCCACTCCATTGGACCCAAAACTGATGTCTTGGGGCGTTTCAGACCGTTTCATTACTGCACCAAAGTTGATGCAAAACTGGCCGAACTGGTGCCATTAACGCACAAGTTTGCTAAACAAATTTGCGTCGGAATTTTTCACAACGAATGCACCCAATCCACTCCATTGGACCCAAAACTCATGTTTTGGGGCATTTCGTACCGTTTTGTTACTACACGAAACTCGATGCAAAACTGGCCGAACTGGTGCCATTAACGCACAAGATCTCTAAACGAAGTTGCGTCGGAACTTTTCGCAACGAACGCACTTGATCCACTCCATTGGACGCCAAAGTCTTGTTTTGGTGTGTTTCGGACCGTTTTGTTACCTCACGAAAGTCGATGCAAAACTGGCCGAACCGGTGCCATTAACGCACAAGTTCGCTAAACGAAGTTGCGTTGGAATTTTTCGCAACGAACGCACCGGATCCACACCATTGGACCCAAAACTCATGTTTTGGGGCGTTTCAGACCATAGTTACTGCACGAAAGTCGATGCAAAACTGGTCGAATTGATGCCATTAATGATCAAGTTCGCTAAATGAAGTTGCGTCAGAATTTTTCGCAACGAACGCACTCGTTCCACTCCATTGGACCCAAAACTTATGTTTTGGGGCGTTTCAGACCGTAGTTACTGCACGAAAGTCGATGCAAAACTGGCCGAACTAATGCCATTAATGATCAAGTTCGCTAAATGAAGTTGCGTCAGAATTTTTCACAACGAACGCACCCGTTCCACTCCATTGGACCCAAAACTCATGTCTTGGGGCGTTTCAGACTGTTTCATTACTGCACGAAAGTCGATGCAAAACTGGCCGAACTGGTGCCATTAACGCACAAGTTCGCTAAACGAAGTTGCGTCGGAATTTTTCGCAACCAACGCATCCGATCCACTCCATTGGACCCAAAACTCATGTTTTGGGGCGTTTCGGACTGTTTCGTTACTGCACGAAAGTCGATGCAAGACTGGCCGAACCGGTGCCATTAACGCACAAGTTCACTAAACGAAGTTGCGTCGGAACTTTTCGCAACGAACGCACCCGTTCCACTCCATTGGACCCAAAACTGATGTCTTGGGGCGTTTCAGACCGTTTCATTACTGCACCAAAGTTGATGCAAAACTGGCCGAACTGGTGCTATTAACGCACAAGTTTGCTAATCGAATTTGCGTCGGAATTTTTCACAACGAATGCACCCAATCCACTCCATTGGACCCAAAACTCATGTTTTGGTGCGTTTCAGACCGTAGTTACTGCACGAAAGTCGATGCAAAACTGGCCGAACCGGTGCCATTAATGATGAAGTTCGCTAAATGAAGTTGCGTCAGAATTTTTCGCAACGAACGCACCCGTTCCACTCCATTGGACCCAAAACTCATGTCTTGGGGCGTTTCAGACTGTTTCATTACTGCACAAAAGTCGATGCAAAACTGGCCGAACAGGTGCCATTAACGCACAAGTTCGCTAAACGAAGTTGCGTCGGAATTTTTCGCAACCAACGCATCCGATCCACTCCATTGGACCCAAAACTCATGTTTTGGGGCGTTTCGGACCGTTTCATTACTGCATGAAAGTCGATGCAAAACTGGTGCCATTAACGCACAAGTTCGCTAAACAAAGTTGCGTCGGAACTTTTCGCAACGAACGCACCCGTTCCACTCCATTGGACCCAAAACTGATGTCTTGGGGCGTTTCAGACCGTTTCATTACTGCACCAAAGTTGATGCAAAACTGGCCGAACTGGTGCCATTAACGCACAAGTTTGCTAAACGAATTTGCGTCGGAATTTTTCACAACGAATGCACCCAATCCACTCCATTGGACCCAAAACTCATGTTTTGGGGCACTTCGTACCGTTTTGTTACTACACGGAACTCGATGCAAAACTGGCCGAACTGGTGCCATTAACGCACAAGATCGTTAAACGAAGTTGCGTCAGAACTTTTCGCAACGAATGCACTTGATCCACTCCATTGGACGCCAAACTCATGTTTTGGGGCATTTCAGACCGTAGTTACTGCACGAAAGTCGATGCAAAACTGGCCGAACTGATGCCATTAATGATCAAGTTCGCTAAATGAAGTTGCGTCAGAATTTTTTGCAACGAACGCACCCGTTCCACTCCATTGGACCCAAAACGCATGTTTTGGGGCGTTTCAGACCGTAGTTACTGCATGAAAGTCGATGCAAAACTGGCCGAACTGATGCTATTAATGATCAAGTTCGCTAAATGAAGTTGCGTCAGAATTTTTCGCAACGAACGCACCCGTTCCACTCCATTGGACCCAAAACTCATGTCTTGGGGCGTTTCAGACTGTTTCATTACTGCACAATAGTCGATGCAAAACTGGCCGAACTGGTGCCATTAACGCACAAGTTCGCTAAACGAAGTTGCGTCGGAATTTTTCGCAACCAACGCATCCGATCCACTCCATTGGACCCAAAACTCATGTTTTGGGGCGTTTCAGACCGTAGTTACTGCACGAAAGTCGATGCAAAACTGGCCGAACTGATGCCATTAATGATCAAGTTCGCTGAATGAAGTTGCGTCAGAATTTTTCGCAACGAACGCACCCGTTCCACTCTATTGGACCCAAAACTCATGTCTTGGGGCGTTTCAGACTGTTTCACTACTGCACAAAAGTCGATGCAAAACTGGCCGAAGTGGTGCCATTAACGCACAAGATCGCTAAACGAAGTTGCGTCGGAACTTTTCGCAACGAACGCACTTGATCCACTCCATTGGACGCCAAACTCTTGTTTTGGGGTGTTTCGGACCGTTTTGTTACGGCACGAAAGTCGATGCAAAACTGGCCGAACCGGTGCCATTAACGCACAAGTTCGCTAAACGAAGTTGCGTCGGAATTTTTCGCAACGACCGCACCGGATCCACACCATTGGACCCAAAACTCATGTTTTGGGGCGTTTCAGACCGTAGTTACTGCACGAAAGTCGATGCAAAACTGGCCGAACTGATGCCATTAATGATCAAGTTTGCTAAATGAAGTTGCGTCAGAATTTTTCGCAACGAACGCACCCGTTCCACTCCATTGGACCCAAAACTCATGTCTTGGGGCGTTTCAGACTGTTTCATTACTGCACAAAAGTCGATGCAAGACTCGCCGAATTGGTGCCATTAACGCACAAGTTCGCTAAACGAAGTTGCGTCGGAACTTTTCGCAACGAACGCACCCGTTCCACTCCATTGGACCCAAAACTGATGTCTTGGGGCGTTTCAGACCGTTTCATTACTGCACCAAAGTTGATGCAAAACTGGCCGAACTGGTGCCATTAACGCACAAGTTTGCTAAACGAATTTGCGTCGGAATTTTTCACAACGAATGCACCCAATCCACTCCATTGGACCCAAAACTCATGTTTTGGGGCACTTCGTACCGTTTTGTTACTACACGAAACTCGATGCAAAACTGGCCGAACTGGTGCCATTAACGCACAAGATCGCTAAACGAAGTTGCGTCAGAACTTTTCGCAACGAACGCACTTGATCCACTCGATTGGACGCCAAACTCATATTTTGGGGCATTTCAGACCGTAGTTACTGCACGAAAGTCGATGCAAAACTGGCCGAACTGATGCCATTAATGATCAAGTTCGCTAAATGAAGTTGCGTCAGAATTTTTCGCAACGAACGCACCCGTTCCACTCCATTGGACCCAAAACGCATGTTTTGGGGCGTTTCAGACCGTAGTTACTGCACGAAAGTCGATGCAAAACTGGCCGAACTGATGCCATTAATGATCAAGTTCGCTAAATGAAGTTGCGTCAGAATTTTTCGCAACGAAAGCACCCGTTCCACTCCATTGGACCCAAAACTCATGTCTTGGGGCGTTTCGGACTGTTTCATTACTGCACAATAGTCGATGCGAAACTGGCCGAACTGGTGCCATTAACGCACAAATTCGCTAAACGAAGTTGCGTCGGAATTTTTCGCAACCAACGCATCCGATCCACTCCATTGGACCCAAAACTCATATTTTGGGGCGTTTCGGACTGTTTCGTTACTGCACGAAAGTCGATGCAAGACTCGCCGAACTGGTGCCATTAACGCACAAGTTCGCTAAACGTAGTTGCGTCGGAACTTTTCGCAACGAACGCACCCGTTCCACTCCATTGGACCCAAAACTGATGTCTTGGGGCATTTCAGACCGTTTCATTACTGCACCAAAGTTGATGCAAAACTGGCCGAACCGGTGCCATTAACGCACAAGTTCGCTAAACGAAGTTGCGTCGGAATTTTTCGCAACGAACGCACCGGATCCACACCATTGGACCCAAAACTCATGTTTTGGGGCGTTTGAGACCGTAGTTACTGCACGAAAGTCGATGCAAAACTGGCCGAACCGGTGCCATTAACGCACAAGTTCGCTAAACGAAGTTGCGTCGGAATTTTTCGCAACGAACGCACCGGATCCACACCATTGGACCCAAAACTCATGTTTTGGGGCGTTTCAGACCGTAGTTACTGCACGAAAGTCGATGCAAAACTGGCCGAACTGATGCCATTAATGATCAAGTTTGCTAAATGAAGTTGCGTCAGAATTTTTCGCAACGAACGCACCCGTTCCACTCCATTGGACCCAAAACTCATGTCTTGGGGCGTTTCAGACTGTTTCATTACTGCACAAAAGTCGATGCAAGACTCGCCGAATTGGTGCCATTAACGCACAAGTTCGCTAAACGAAGTTGCGTCGGAACTTTTCGCAACGAACGCACCCGTTCCACTCCATTGGACCCAAAACTGATGTCTTGGGGCGTTTCAGACCGTTTCATTACTGCACCAAAGTTGATGCAAAACTGGCCGAACTGGTGCCATTAACGCACAAGTTTGCTAAACGAATTTGCGTCGGAATTTTTCACAACGAATGCACCCAATCCACTCCATTGGACCCAAAACTCATGTTTTGGGGCACTTCGTACCGTTTTGTTACTACACGAAACTCGATGCAAAACTGGCCGAACTGGTGCCATTAACGCACAAGATCGCTAAACGAAGTTGCGTTAGAACTTTTCGCAACGAACGCACTTGATCCACTCGATTGGACGCCAAACTCATATTTTGGGGCATTTCAGACCGTAGTTACTGCACGAAAGTCGATGCAAAACTGGCCGAACTGATGCCATTAATGATCAAGTTCGCTAAATGAAGTTGCGTCAGAATTTTTCGCAACGAACGCACCCGTTCCACTCCATTGGACCCAAAACGCATGTTTTGGGGCGTTTCAGACCGTAGTTACTGCACGAAAGTCGATGCAAAACTGGCCGAACTGATGCCATTAATGATCAAGTTCGCTAAATGAAGTTGCGTCAGAATTTTTCGCAACGAAAGCACCCGTTCCACTCCATTGGACCCAAAACTCATGTCTTGGGGCGTTTCAGACTGTTTCATTACTGCACAATAGTCGATGCGAAACTGGCCGAACTGGTGCCATTAACGCACAAGTTCGCTAAACGAAGTTGCGTCGGAATTTTTCGCAACCAACGCATCCGATCCACTCCATTGGACCCAAAACTCATATTTTGGGGCGTTTCGGACTGTTTCGTTACTGCACGAAAGTCGATGCAAGACTCGCCGAACTGGTGCCATTAACGCACAAGTTCGCTAAACGTAGTTGCGTCGGAACTTTTCGCAACGAACGCACCCGTTCCACTCCATTGGACCCAAAACTGATGTCTTGGGGCATTTCAGACCGTTTCATTACTGCACCAAAGTTGATGCAAAACTGGCCGAACCGGTGCCATTAACGCACAAGTTCGCTAAACGAAGTTGCGTCGGAATTTTTCGCAACGAACGCACCGGATCCACACCATTGGACCCAAAACTCATGTTTTGGGGCGTTTGAGACCGTAGTTACTGCACGAAAGTCGATGCAAAACTGGCCGAACCGGTGCCATTAACGCACAAGTTCGCTAAACGAAGTTGCGTCGGAATTTTTCGCAACGAACGCACCGGATCCACACCATTGGACCCAAAACTCATGTTTTGGGGCGTTTCAGACCGTAGTTACTGCACGAAAGTCGATGCAAAACTGGCCGAACTGATGCCATTAATGATCAAGTTTGCTAAATGAAGTTGCGTCAGAATTTTTTGCAACGAACGCACCCGTTCCACTCCATTGGACCCAAAACTCATGTCTTGGGGCGTTTCAGACTGTTTCATTACTGCACAAAAGTCCATGCAAGACTCGCCGAATTGGTGCCATTAACGCACAAGTTCGCTAAACGAAGTTGCGTCGGAACTTTTCGCAACGAACGCACCCGTTCCACTCCATTGGACCCAAAACTGATGTCTTGGGGCGTTTCAGACCGTTTCATTACTGCACCAAAGTTGATGCAAAACTGGCCGAACTGGTGCCATTAACGCACAAGTTTGCTAAACGAATTTGCGTCGGAATTTTTCACAACGAATGCACCCAATCCACTCCATTGGACCCAAAACTCATGTTTTGGGGCACTTCGTACCGTTTTGTTACTACACGAAACTCGATGCAAAACTGGCCGAACTGGTGCCATTAACGCACAAGATCGCTAAACGAAGTTGCGTCAGAACTTTTCGCAACGAACGCACTTGATCCACTCGATTGGACGCCAAACTCTTATTTTGGGGCATTTCAGACCGTAGTTACTGCACGAAAGTCGATGCAAAACTGGCCGAACTGATGCCATTAATGATCAAGTTCGCTAAATGAAGTTGCGTCAGAATTTTTCGCAACGAACGCACCCGTTCCACTCCATTGGACCCAAAACGCATGTTTTGGGGCGTTTCAGACCGTAGTTACTGCACGAAAGTCGATGCAAAACTGGCCGAACTGATGCCATTAATGATCAAGTTCGCTAAATGAAGTTGCGTCAGAATTTTTCGCAACGAAACCACCCGTTCCACTCCATTGGACCCAAAACTCATGTCTTGGGGCGTTTCAGACTGTTTCATTACTGCACAATAGTCGATGCGAAACTGGCCGAACTGGTGCCATTAACGCACAAGTTCGCTAAACGAAGTTGCGTCGGAATTTTTCGCAACCAACGCATCCGATCCACTCCATTGGACCCAAAACTCATATTTTGGGGCGTTTCGGACTGTTTCGTTACTGCACGAAAGTCGATGCAAGACTCGCCGAACTGGTGCCATTAACGCACAAGTTCGCTAAACGAAGTTGCGTCGGAACTTTTCGCAACGAACGCACCCGTTCCACTCCATTGGACCCAAAACTGATGTCTTGGGGCATTTCAGACCGTTTCATTACTGCACCAAAGTTGATGCAAAACTGGCCGAACTGGTGCCATTAACGCACAAGTTCGCTAAACGAAGTTGCGTCGGAATTTTTCGCAACGAACGCACCGGATCCACACCATTGGACCCAAAACTCATGTTTTGGGGCGTTTTAGACCGTAGTTACTGCACGAAAGTCGATGCAAAACTGGCCGAACCGGTGCCATTAACGCACAAGTTCGCTAAACGAAGTTGCGTCGGAATTTTTCGCAACGAACGCACCGGATCCACACCATTGGACCCAAAACTCATGTTTTGGGGCGTTTCAGACCATAGTTACTGCACGAAAGTCGATGCAAAACTGGCCGAACTGATGCCATTAATGATCAAGTTTGCTAAATGAAGTTGCGTCAGAATTTTTCGCAACGAACGCACCCGTTCCACTCCATTGGACCCAAAACTCATGTCTTGGGGCATTTCAGACTGTTTCATTACTGCACAAAAGTCGATGCAAGACTCGCCGAACTGGTGCCATTAACGCACAAGTTCGCTAAACAAAGTTGCGTCGGAACTTTTCGCAACGAACGCACCCGTTCCACTCCATTGGACCCAAAACTGATGTCTTGGGGCGTTTCAGACCGTTTCATTACTGCACCAAAGTTGATGCAAAACTGGCCGAACTGGTGCCATTAACGCACAAGTTTGCTAAACGAATTTGCGTCGGAATTTTTCACAACGAATGCACCCAATCCACTCCATTGGACCCAAAACTCATGTTTTGGGGCACTTCGTACCGTTTTGTTACTACACGAAACTCGATGCAAAACTGGCCGAACTGGTGCCATTAACGCACAAGATCGCTAAACGAAGTTGCGTCAGAACTTTTCGCAACGAACGCACTTGATCCACTCCATTGGACGCCAAACTCATGTTTTGGGGCATTTTAGACCGTAGTTATTGCACGAAAGTCGATGCAAAACTGGCCGAACTGATGCCATTAATGATCAAGTTCGCTAAATGAAGTTGCGTCAGAATTTTTCGCAACGAACGCACCCGTTCCACTCCATTGGACCCAAAACGCATGTTTTGGGGCGTTTCGGACCGTAGTTACTGCACGAAAGTCGATGCAAAACTGGCCGAACTGATGCCATTAATGATCAAGTTCGCTAAATGAAGTTGCGTCAGAATTTTTCGCAATGAACGCACCCGTTCCACTCCATTGGACCCAAAACTCATGTCTTGGGGCGTTTCAGACTGTTTCATTACTGCACAATAGTCGATGCGAAACTGGCCGAACTGGTGCCATTAACGCACAAGTTCGCTAAACGAAGTTGCGTCGGAATTTTTCGCAACCAACGCATCCGATCCACTCAATTGGACCCAAAACTCATGTTTTGGGGCGTTTCGGACTGTTTCGTTACTGCACGAAAGTCGATGCAAGACTCGCCGAACTGGTGCCATTAACGCACAAGTTCGCTAAACGAAGTTGTGTCGGAACTTTTCGCAACGAACGCACCCGTTCCACTCCATTGGACCCAAAACTGATGTCTTGGGGCATTTCAGACCGTTTCATTACTGCACCAAAGTTGATGCAAAACTGGCCGAACTGGTGCCATTAACGCACAAGTTTGCTAAACGAATTTGCGTCGGAATTTTTCACAACGAATGCACCCAATCCACTCCATTGGACACGAAACTCATGTTTTGGGGCATTTCGTACCGTTTTGTTACTGCACGAAACTCGATGCAAAACTGGCCGAACTGGTGCCATTAACGCACAAGATCGCTACACGAAGTTGCGTCGGAACATTTCGCAACGACGCACTTGATCCACTCCATTGGACGCCAAACTCTTGTTTTGGGATGTTTCGGACCGTTTTGTTACGGCACGAAAGTCGATGCAAAACTGGCCGAACCGGTGCATTAACGCACAAGTTCGCTAAACGAAGTTGCGTTGGAATTTTTCGCAACGAACGCACCGGATCCACACCATTGGACCCAAAACTCATGTTTTGGGGCATTTCAGACCGTAGTTACTGCACGAAAGTCGATGCAAAACTGGCCGAACTGATGCCATTAATGATCAAGTTCGCTAAATGAAGTTGCGTCAGAATTTTTCGCAACGAACGCACCCGTTCCATTCCATTGGACCCGAAACTCATGTTTTGGGGCGTTTCAGACCGTAGTTACTGCACGAAAGTCGATGCAAAACTGGCCGAACTGATGCCATTAATGATCAAGTTCGCTAAATGAAGTTGCGTCAGAATTTTTCGCAACGAACGCACCCGTTCCACTCCATTGGACCCAAAACTCATCTCTTGTGGCGTTTCAGACTCTTTCATTACTGCACAAAAGTCGATGCAAAACTGGCCGAACTGGTGCCATTAACGCACAAGTTCGCTAAACAAAGTTGCGTCGGAACTTTTCGCAACGAACGCACCCGTTCCACTCCATTGGACCCAAAACTGATGTCTTGGGGCGTTTCAGACCGTTTCATTACTGCACCAAAGTTGATGCAAAACTGGCCGAACTGGTGCCATTAACGCACAAGTTTGCACAAGTTTGCTAAACGAATTTGCGTCGGAATTTTTCACAATGAATGCACCCAATCCACTCCATTGGACCCAAAACTCATGTTTTGGGGCACTTCGTACCGTTTTGTTACTACACGAAACTCGATGCAAAACTGGTCGAACTGGTGCCATTAACGCACAAGATCGCTAAACGAAGTTGCGTCAGAACTTTTCGCAACGAACGCACTTGATCCACTCCATTGGACGCCAAACTCATGTTTTGGGGCATTTTAGACCGTAGTTACTGCACGAAAGTCGATGCAAAAACTGGCCGAACTGATGCCATTAATGATCAAGTTCGCTAAATGAAGTTGCGTCAGAATTTTTCGCAACGAACGCACCCGTTCCACTCCATTGGACCCAAAACGCATGTTTTGGGGCGTTTCGGACCGTAGTTACTGCACGAAAGTCGATGCAAAACTGGCCGAACTGATGCCATTAATGATCAAGTTCGCTAAATGAAGTTGCGTCAGAATTTTTCGCAATGAACGCACCCGTTCCACTCCATTGGACCCAAAACTCATGTCTTGGGGCGTTTCAGACTGTTTCATTACTGCACAATAGTCGATGCAAAACTGGCCGAACTGGTGCCATTAACGCACAAGTTCGCTAAAACGAAGTTGCGTCGGAATTTTTCGCAACCAACGCATCCGATCCACTCCATTGGACCCAAAACTCATGTTTTGGGGCGTTTCGGACTGTTTCGTTACTGCACGAAAGTCGATGCAAGACTCGCCGAACTGGTGCCATTAACGCACAAGTTCGCTAAACGAAGTTGTGTCGGAACTTTTCGCAACGAACGCACCCGTTCCACTCCATTGGACCCAAAACTGATGTCTTGGGGCATTTCAGACCGTTTCATTACTGCACCAAAGTTGATGCAAAACTGGCCGAACGCACAAGTTTGCTAAACGAATTTGCGTCGGAATTTTTCACAACGAATGCACCCAATCCACTCCATTGGACACGAAACTCATGTTTTGGGGCATTTCGTACCGTTTTGTTACTGCACGAAACTCGATGCAAAACTGGCCGAACTGGTGCCATTAACGCACAAGATCGCTACACGAAGTTGCGTCGGAACATTTCGCAACGACGCACTTGATCCACTCCATTGGACGCCAAACTCTTGTTTTGGGATGTTTCGGACCGTTTTGTTACGGCAACCGAAAGTCGATGCAAAACTGGCCGAACCGGTGCATTAACGCACAAGTTCGCTAAACGAAGTTGCGTTGGAATTTTTCGCAACGAACGCACCGGATCCACACCATTGGACCCAAAACTCATGTTTTGGGGCATTTCAGACCGTAGTTACTGCACGAAAGTCGATGCAAAACTGGCCGAACTGATGCCATTAATGATCAAGTTCGCTAAATGAAGTTGCGTCAGAATTTTTCGCAACGAACGCACCCGTTCCATTCCATTGGACCCGAAACTCATGTTTTGGGGCGTTTCAGACCGTAGTTACTGCACGAAAGTCGATGCAAAACTGGCCGAACTGATGCCATTAATGATCAAGTTCGCTAAATGAAGTTGCGTCAGAATTTTTCGCAACGAACGCACCCGTTCCACTCCATTGGACCCAAAACTCATCTCTTGTGGCGTTTCAGACTCTTTCATTACTGCACAAAAGTCGATGCAAAACTGGCCGAACTGGTGCCATTAACGCACAAGTTCGCTAAACAAAGTTGCGTCGGAACTTTTCGCAACGAACGCACCCGTTCCACTCCATTGGACCCAAAACTGATGTCTTGGGGCGTTTCAGACCGTTTCATTACTGCACCAAAGTTGATGCAAAACTGGCCGAACTGGTGCCATTAACGCACAAGTTTGCTAAACGAATTTGCGTCGGAATTTTCACAACGAATGCACCCAATCCACTCCATTGGACCCAAAACTCATGTTTTGGGGCACTTCGTACCGTTTTGTTACTACACGAAACTCGATGCAAAACTGGCCGAACTGGTGCCATTAACGCACAAGATCGCTAAACGAAGTTGCGTCAGAACTTTTCGCAACGAACGCACTTGATCCACTCCATTGGACGCCAAACTCATGTTTTGGGGCATTTTAGACCGTAGTTACTGCACGAAAGTCGATGCAAAACTGGCCGAACTGATGCCATTAATGATCAAGTTCGCTAAATGAAGTTGCGTCAGAATTTTTTCGCAACGAACGCACCCGTTCCACTCCATTGGACCCAAAACGCATGTTTTGGGGCGTTTCGGACCGTAGTTACTGCACGAAAGTCGATGCAAAACTGGCCGAACTGATGCCATTAATGATCAAGTTCGCTAAATGAAGTTGCGTCAGAATTTTTCGCAATGAACGCACCCGTTCCACTCCATTGGACCCAAAACTCATGTCTTGGGGCGTTTCAGACTGTTTCATTACTGCACAATAGTCGATGCGAAACTGGCCGAACTGGTGCCATTAACGCACAAGTTCGCTAAACGAAGTTGCGTCGGAATTTTTCGCAACCAACGCATCCGATCCACTCC
>JAVRNH010000150.1:2500-26709 GCA_032594955.1 Panicum miliaceum | reverse complement strand
AATTAATTTTAAGATATAGGACTTCCCTATTAGAACAGGCTGTTCGAAGGGATCTCCTGTTCTTCCATCAAATATTCTGCTTTTTCCCGGGTACTCGGGTTCAAATACCCATGGATTTTTTGTTTGTTTACTAGCTTCATATAATTCCGAAAACACAAGTTTTCTTGAAGCCTCTTGCTCATATCTCTCATCAAAGGGTGCTATTCTATAATGTTTCTTTAGCAGATCCCCTGCTAATCCGAGCGAGCTTTCAAATATTTGTCCCACATTCATTCGTGAGGGTACTCCTAAGGGATTGAAGACCATATCAACAGGTGTTCCATCTTGCAAATAGGGCATATCTTGCCTAGGCAAGATTTTGGAAATGATCCCCTTATTCCCGTGTCTTCCGGCTACTTTATCCCCAACTTTGATTTCACGCTTCTGTAAAATATATACACGAACCATTATGTCAAGGGGGTCCCTCTGGATCCATTTAACATCGATAACGCGCCCTCTTCCACCTATAGGTAGTTTGAGAGAAGTTTCTTTTGAAGTGGATACCTCAAGACCAAAAATAGCCCGTAATAATCCAGCTTCCGCGATATACGACGATTCGCTCGCTATCTGAGGCGTTAATTTACCTACTAAAATATCGCCAGTTTCTACCCAGGATCCCAACTTCACAACTCCATTTCTGTCCAAATTGCAGAGTAAATGTTCTTCTAGATGTGGTATTTCTTTAGTGATTTTTTCAGCGGAGCCTTGGCTTGTCGTATCCGTCTGAATTTCATATTTTCGGATGTGAAAAGAAGTATAAATATCCTCATATACCAAACGTTCGCTAATTAGTACTGCGTCTTCAAAATTGTAACCCTCCCAGGGCATATAAGCTACTAAAATGTTTTTTCCTAAAGCAAGTTCCCCACCAACTGTAGCTGCTCCCTCCGCTAAAATTTGCCCTTTTTTAATGGATTTACCCTGCGGAACCCGAGGTTTTTGGTGCATACAAGTATTTTTGTTAGAGCGCCGATGGGTAACTAAAGGAATACTTATGGTTTTCCCACTACTTGATAAAAGGATCTTATGACTATCACTAGAAATGATCTTTCCCTCGCGTTCGGCTATAATGGAAACCCTCGAATCTAGAGCTGTTTGGCGTTCCAATCCAGTTCCAACAATGCACTTCTCGGACCGAGAAAGTGGAACTGCTTGGCGTTGCATATTAGAACTCATTAAAGCCCGATTCGCATCATTATGCTCAATAAAAGGAATGAGAGAACCCCCAATAGAAAAATATTGGAAAGGGAAAATACTTCTAACATGAATCTGTTCCCATGCAATAGTCAGGAATTCTTGACGGTATCTAGCTGGAACAACCTGTTCTTCCTGAATACCCTGATTCAAGGACAAAGAATTTCCTGCTGCTATCATATAATATTCATCTCTATTTGGTGATAAATAAACCACCTGTCTCTCTTTTTTTTCTTTTGCCTTCTCAGATATTTCATAAAACGGACTCTCTATAGATCCCCACCAGTGATCAATTCTCGCATGAATAGCTAATGATCCGGTAAGTCCAACATTGATTCCTTCGGACGTGTCAATTGGACAAATACGCCCATAGTGACTCGGATGAATATCTCGGCTCCGAAAACTTGCAGTTCTCCCCGTCAATCCTCCAGGACCCAAACAACTCACTTTTCGCCCATGAACCGTTTGTGTCAATGGATTGGTTTGATCAAAAACTTGAGATAAGGGATATGTGCCAAAAAAGGTCTCATAAGTAGTTATTAATAAAATCGAAGTTGAAGTTGGAGTTACCAAAGTTTGTGGAGTCGGTTTCGATTGACGTATGAATACTCTACGGATAGTTTTTTGAACCGCATGTTGTAAACGGCCAAGAGCCAGTCCGAATTGATCTTGTAACAGATCCGCAACCGAACGAATACGTTTATTTTTCAAGTGATTCATATCGTCATCGTCAAGTATACCCGTTCCAAATTTCATTCCAATCAACTGATCCGTAGCGGCCAATACATCTCGTGGTAACAAGAATGTATTGTTCTGAGGGATATCAAGATTCAGTCTCCGATTCATATTTCGTCGACCAACTCTTCCTAATTCACATTTTTGTTGAAAAAATTTCTTTTGTAATTCCTCGCATAAGGACTCCGAAAATACTAGGTCCCCACCTACACAAGCAAATTGTTGATAAAACTCCAAAATAGCTTTTTCTTTTGACTCAATCTTCTTCTTCTCCTTAGCATTCGGGAAAGACAAGAAAATTTCGGGGTAGGAAACATTATCTAAAATTTCTCTTAGATTTAAACCCATAGCTGATGATAGAACTAAAATAGATATCTTTTGTTTTCTACTCACACGAGCCCATATCCTTTCTTTTTTATCAATTGCTAATTCCGACCTTCCTCCCCAATCTGATATTATAGTCCCGGTGTATATAGAAATTCCCTTATGGTCTAATTCCGAGCGGTAATAAATACCAGGACTTAGCAATATTTGATTGATCACAATTCGGTATATTCCATTTATTATAAAGGTTCCTAAGGAATTCATTATAGGAATGTTTCCAATAGAAATGGTTTGCTTTTGCACATCGAAACCAAAAATTAATCTCGCAGATACATATAATTCGGAAGAATAGGTGAGTGATTCATACACAGCATCCCTTTCTTTTATCGAGGGTTCTAGCAATTGATATCCTTTCGCAAATAATTGAAATGCAATTTCGTGATCTGGATCTTTAATTGTTGGAAACTTCTCAAGTTCTTCTGCCAAGCCTTGATTAATGAATCTACAAAATCCCTCGAATTGGATCTGACTAAATCCGGGTATTGTGGACATTCCCTCATTTCCATTCCGGAGCATTTTAATCTTAAGTTTCCTATTTATCGAAGAAAAATTCCATTATCAGCTCACTCTTCATCAATCCCTACGGATCAATCTAGCAATCATGGAATCTATATTCTGTTTACTGAATCACATGAAATTCTAGGGAACTCCACATATGTATTTCATATATGTATTTCATACATATGAATAGAGACGATTTCGACGAAAATTCGAATTTAGCAGGGGTAGAAATGGAATAAAAATGAATTGATAAAACAGTCCTAGAAAAAAATTCTGCCACTTAAACTTTATGATATTCTAAAAAGATTGGGTAGCAAAGATTTCTCATTTTATCTCCTTTCTATGAAAGGGATAAAGCCATAATAATTTATAAGCACTAGAAAGTTTGACTTTAGTTCGATTTAGAATAGCACGCTTAGTTTCATTTTCAAAAAGAATTTGAAGGTTCTTTTTTGTTTCGTATTCGTAGTAGTAGAGAATTACTGGAAAATAAAGGATTTCGTTGTAGAATCCTAAAATAAAGTATTTACTTTATTTTTTATTTACTTTATTTTTTAAGTACTTGCCAATCTAGTTATCCACCTATCTACATATCCTTTCTTTTATCGTAATTGCACTTAGGTGGTCCAAGAAGGCCGAGCCCTAATCTATATCAGAGCAAATTCCCTCTTTTTTTTATTCAAAATATTTATGAAAAATGAAAGCACGATTCTCCATAGGGATATGTACATAAGGGGGATCCATAGATAATAATGCTGTTTGGACCTGGAGTTTCCCTATATACAGATTAGGGAAACATTTATGAAATTTTCTTATACCATTAAAAATAATGGAGGGGGGGGGGAGAATACCAGTCGTTCACTACTGCAATTCAAAAAAAGAAAATTTAAATTATAGTTAATGGTTCTAATTTGTTCTGAATTTGGCAGCCTGTGACTGGAAATCCACTTTTTCTCCTTTGTCATCTCAATAGATTTTCTCCTTTGTCATTTCAATAGAATAGAAAGAAAAGGGGTTTTAGTAAAAAAATGTGGATGAATACTTGTTTTTTTCTCGATTTTAGATCGGATTTTTTGGCGGCATGGCCAAGTGGTAAGGCAGGGGACTGCAAATCCTTTACCCCCAGTTCAAATCTGGGTGCCGCCTGATCAATAAAATACTTAGGATTATAGTACTGATCAAACCCTACAAATTCCTACCTCTATAAGTTGGGGCACGAGAGTAACTAGGTCTGGCGATACTGGATTTTTAGAATCCATACCATAGTTCTATCCTCAAACTAGGGTTTGTTTTGTCGGCAGTGGCCCAAACGGTTACCAATAGGGATGAGGTAGCGTTTCCTTATTCTTTTATTAATTTAAATTGATTCGATTCGGGAATTTAAAACTACGAGACTAAGATGTCAGAAATCTTCGTATCCAAAGGTTCCTAAGGAGCAGTCTTTTTTCAATCTAAGATTGAAGAAGGGACTTCGCGAAGAAATATCAAGACTTCCTAATTATCATACATTTTTTTTATGGTACATCTTACTACATACACTTCGTACATCTTATGCTACCTACATACACTAAAGTAAAGGCTACTGATTCTGTCGAGAATTAGATTGAATAGGCTGATCAAAAAGAAATTTCGGGGTTGTGGATAGGGCCTCCTCACTCTTTCATAGAAAGATAGAAAGCGGGGCTGTAGGGTTTAGGTCAAAAAGAAATATGGGTAAGATAGGTATCCAATAAATATTTATCTATCCTAATTTTATGGTATATTCTTACGCCCTTTGCTTATAAAAGGGTAACAAACGGACGAAAAAATCTCTCTATTCCCGCGTCTTCTATTCAGGACATCCCCCTACTCTTTTTTAGGGAAAGGGCTATGTATCATATTTATACTTAATGCTCTCCAATTCTACCAGAAATCATATAAGAATTTGTTAGGAGTAAATTCCTTTAACGGATTCATCCATAGTCTTAGGGCAGAATAGAATGGCCTTTTGACTCTGTACCCTTGATTCCACTATGATTATTTATCAATAGTAGAAGAATTCCTTCATAGAAATAGGAGACATAATTTGCATGGATATAGTAAGTCTCGCTTGGGCTGCTTTAATGGTAGTCTTTACATTTTCTCTTTCGCTAGTAGTATGGGGGAGGAGTGGACTCTAGGGATACTACCAATTGATTGAGTAGTCGAATTGTAGTATCAACTCTTTTCTTTAATTGATCGTTTTGCATTAATAAGTTTGGCAAACTTTTTTTTCTCTTTCTTTAGTTTTGTTTCACTCTTGTAAGAAACTCTTTTAAGAAAGTAAGAAAGAGTCGTTCTATTCTACTATGTTCTATTCCAGTATAATAGAATAGAAAGGGCGATTATAGTAATTCAGAATTTCTATTCTACTAGAAGTGGCGAATAAAAAGAAAGTTCTATACATAAGAAAATGAAACTTTCTTTTCTTACACGAAGCTATTCACAACATATCGCACATTTTCCATTTATACTATTTTCTTATTCTTAGAAAATTTTTTATGTTCTTTTTTTTTTTGAAGGATCTCGATTGAAGCATATCGCGCCATTTTTAAGCATGAAAGATTCGTAGGTTTTTTCCTTTTACTTTTTTATATTCTATTCGCGTATTATTTTTCTCCCCCTCCGTGGATGCGGTGAAAAAAGCAGTTGAATTAGACTACTATTTCAATCTACTAATCGATTCTATGTAGATTCAAGATAATATAATAGAAAGAATCTAAAGTGTGGTAGAAAGAACTACATGTAGTTCTTTCTACCACACTTTATGATTCCAACCGGATCCTTTCATTTAAGACTTGGATTTTTATTTTCTTTAATCCCTTTTTCATTTCTTCAATAATTAATTGGAATTCCAATTAATCATTTTGGCTGGCTGTTTTTACATAAATAATAAGTAAAAAGGCAGTAGGAACTAGAATGAACAATGCAGTAGCAATAAATGCGAGAATATTGACTTCCATAATCTCTTTATTTTTTTTTTTTCACAATAACTCGGGATGTAATCCCATAGAGAGGAAAAAGGGGTATCCTGTAAATTTAAGGGGAGGACTTGCATTCTGATAATACTGAATCAATTCAATATTATGAATATTGGATCTATCAAATCAATTTATGGTTGATAGTGGAATAATATAACATAGGAGGATCCCTTATCCATACTAAGACCAAAATAGGTTTTTTGATTGGATTCGAAACTCCCTCTATTCTATTTTGCATTCTTTTCTACTTTTGCTTTTCCATATGTATAACCCAAAATCCTTCTTATCTTATCCAATTTCCCTTCCTTTTTCTTATAGTTATACATACAATTATGTATGTATGTATTATATGACCTACTTTCTATGGGTCACATAGACATCCAAATAAGCAGTAGAAGTAGAAATGAGATGGAGAAAAGGGTATCTTAAATAAAAAGGATCCAATATTTAAACTTAGGAAAAAGAGCGTTTGCTTGGTTTTTATTTTATTAGGTTACTATCAATATCTGCTTTTTGGGGTCTAAAGATGAAAGCAGATCTATAAAAAAAGGAGTCGGCAAATGGAGTGAGAATAAGGTGGATTCTTTCCAATTATTCATTGAACATACACAAACAAAGTTGGAACTAGAAAATGGAAGGGGTGTGCCCCCAAAAAGGAACTAATTAGATGAAATTCATTCTCTAACAATAAACGAATATGGTTTATGTATGGATTCCGGTAAAATACTGGTACTCTATTCCATAAGAGTCGAATAGGAAGTTAAGATGAGGACAGTATCATCATAAAAATAGAGTAATATCCTAAATTATACTAATCCACGTATGATGGCCTTTCCTTATCAACCAGAAGTAGTGAAAAAAAATTCCTATACGGCTCTTTTTTTACTGAGAAATGTGAAATAAAAAAAGTGAAGTAAGGGTACCCCATAGATATTTGATGTTGCCTCCTGCCCCCCCCTTTTTCATCAAAAATTTCCATGAAAAAAAGGAAAGATGAATTTGTCCATTGATTGAACCCTAGTTCGGGACTGACGGGGCTCGAACCCGCAGCTTCCGCCTTGACAGGGCGGTGCTCTGACCAATTGAACTACAATCCCCGCGGGGTGTATGGCATACTTATTCTTAAATAGAACCATAAGAAGATTCGATTCCTCTGTCGTGCTCTAAGAAATAGACGAATCATATACTACATACCCACATAGGATATGTGGGTATAGTGAGAGTGGCATGACTAGTATGTCGCGATTTTTTATCCCTAAAAATAAACGATAATCTGCCTTTCCATAAGAAAAACTCTATAAAAAATCAGAGAGATATGAATTAGAAATATCTCTCTCCATTTATCTTTATCCTTTATTTCTATGGATCAGACATTTTTTTTCTTCCATACAAAATAATGGATTTAGTTCATATTCACGAAGCCCTAGATTTTTGGGCCGAGCTGGATTTGAACCAGCGTAGACATATCGTCAACGAATTTACAGTCCGTCCCCATTAACCGCTCGGGCATCGACCCAGGAAGAATTTTTTCTAGGCTTTTTGATAATCTATGATTAACCTCTTTTTATAATACTCCCTACCCCTAGGGGAAGTCGAATCCCCGCTGCCTCCTTGAAAGAGAGATGTCCTGAACCACTAGACGATAGGGGCATCACTAGACGATAGCGCCATATACAACCACTCGTCATTATATTATAATGATAGTATGAGCAGTTTTTTGGAATTGTCAATATACTCGAAGAGTATAACTAGATCAAAGGAAAGAGTCTTTACTACTTTTCTGTTATGCTTTCATAGGATTTTTTTTAGTTGATTGAGGGTTAGGTTAATTCGCGGATCATCCCCTACTTTTTAGGGAAATTCGTTTAAAGGGTATAGAATAAGAATAGATTAATAAAAAGAAGTCTAGATTAGTTCAGTACAGGTATTGATTTGATTGTTCTAACAGGAAAAACAGTCCAATTTCATTTCTTTTTTGCAATTTAAATTAAACTCTGTGCTTCGTTTAGTGTTCAGACCAAAAATGTCTGCATCTCGCACTAAACTAAGTCATAAAATTCACGAAAAAATGGAGACATTTTCAAAAAAAATGAATGGATTTTGTAGAAAAGTACTTTCTCGAATTCGAACCGATGACTTCCATCTTACCAAAGCATTACTCTACCACTAAGTGAAAAGCCCTTTATCGGATTTGAACCGATGACTTATGCCTTACCATGGCATTACTCTACCACTGAGTTAAAAGGGCTTTTTATTCAAAAATTAGCCACTTTCATTTACTATACTATTATGCGTCTACTGCATAATGTACATGTACATATTATATGTACATATTAATGTACATAATATATGTACATATAGAGATATATGTAGAGATTTACATATATCGAGATATAGAAGTTTATTTATGTCGAGGTTCAAAATCTTGATAAAATCAAGAAAAATAAGAAAATCTTTCATATTCTCTCTTATCACTTACACAAAGTGGAGGTATTTTATTATTATATAAATAAATATGTATAACGTATAATAAAATACGTGAACGGAGAGTTGACACACTCAAAACTTATTATATATATCGGATACACTTGAAGAAGGTGGGTAAGTTCTTAGGTATGTAAACACGATCTCGGCCAACTCACCAAAGCCCGGAAGTTCCATTTTTTTTTAGAGGAGAATAAATATGTATCAATTGTTGAATCGGATACAACAATGGGCCAAAAATGCCAAAGGGGCAATAAGAACTGCTGTTAAAAAAATGATAGACTTTGTTTTTTTTTATCTTTAGGCTATTCACTTTTCACGTGCTCAGAATGTTCTGCAGAATTAGGGACTTTTTTCTTCTATTGTCCGATCTTATAATATGATGAGAACTTTCTCCATTTATGTTTTATTTCCCCTAATTCTAATTGGGTGGGGTATAAAGGAATTTGCGCTCTTCATATACCCATATGGCTGGGTATTAATTTTCAGTGATATACTTCTTATCTGTTTTGGTGAGAGATTGAAACAATTTTTAACAGGCATCTTTTGGAAAAACTTTCGAGTCCAAAACTTTTTAAGAATAATTAAAAAAGTTTTGGACGGATTTGTTGAAACTGTTTTCAACAGGTATCCCTTGGAAATGGGGTACTTGACTATTCTACAAGAATTCTAGTGGATTTGGAACAAACTATGTTGGAGTTAATTTTATTCTAAAAAGTTGGCAGTCGAATTTCTACTGGAGAGTAGAAAAATTATACTACTGCCTGCCCAACAAAAAAGAAAAACCATATCCTACATACCTAACTCCTCCTGGTTCAAGGTTTTCTGTTTCCGAACACTAGAAAAAAGGAGGATTTTGGATTTCTGATCCTAGGGTGAAAAGGAAGGGAACAGATACCCAATATGATTCTTAGGAGGAACGTTTGGTAATAGTCTTGGTCCTCTATGCTCTTTTTTTATGTGTTCTTAGTTCTATTCATCTTCTTTGATTCTTTTAAACAAGAATTTAATAAACTAGAATTGAGTGGAAAAGAAGAGAGGAAATTAGTAAATGGGGAGGATCCACTAACCATAGACTTTCCGGATCCTCTTTATGAAGAGTTTGAGGAGTCCTCATCAGAGTCCTCTGATGTAAATTTTCATCAGTTAAATCTATCGATTCCTATCTGCTTTTCTTTTTTTTTTAAGTTATTACTCTTTGTTTGTTGTTTCTCTCAAGTGATAGAGGAAGTCCATGATGAATTTTTTAAAGTCATCTGACTCTTTCCCTATGGCTCGGATTTCATGATAAGTGGAGGAAGAAAACATCTTTCCCAATTTTTTTGTTCAATTCTGAACAAAAAAGAAAAGGAAGAAAGAGATTTATGGGGACTGTACTGCCCCTATATCTCTTAGTGTATATTGTAAGGATAATCAAACTATTTCTTACAACAGTCTGGCACATTTACGTCTTCACAAATAATGATCCTTGTAGTCATAACCGTAGAATAGATCCTAATTGAAATGCATACATTTGGTTCATACACAATTGGCATGGTAAGAAGAGATGTATTTTACAGACTAGAGAGGGGCTATCTAAATCCTAAAGTAAAGGCTCGCGGTTGAAGTACCAACCGCCCACTGCCATGAACTTTCACCGTTTGATTTGATAAGGTTGAATTAGCCCCCTTCTCGAATGGCTACCCTTGACAAAGAGTAGCGTTGGTATCATAATCTACATGTAGCGGGTATAGTTTAGTGGTAAAAGTGTGATTCGTTCTATTAATAACTGAATTTGAAATGATATACTTAAGGCATCCTTAAGTTTTTTTATATTCATATTCCGATGAAAACTTTAGTTCTTATAAAGGGTTTAATCCTTTTCCTCTCAATAGCATATTGAGGAAGAATATACATTCTCGCGATTAGTATCCAAAGACTAATTGAATTTGCACCCAAAATACAAATTCGATTATGAGTACAGAGTCACGAAGCATAATTTTGCATTTAAGTATTCCGATTGAATAAATATGAGTAAAGGATCTATGGATGAAGATACAAAAAAGTTTATTTCCAATCGTAACTAAATCTTCTTTTGTTTTGTTTAAAAAGGAAATGGAAGCCCAATAGCTAAAAAACGATGGTTTTGGTTTACTAGAACCGTCAGTATATTGTTTCAGCTCGGTGGAAACCCAACTCTTTTCCTCAGGATCTCTTGAATGAAATTAGGGAACGAAGTAAGTAGATTAGATAGATATTTAGGATAATTTCTATCTCCTATTCTATAGGGATCATCTAGAAAGCAGAGAGCTTTGGTTCCATTCAGATAGAAAAGCTGACATAGATGTTAAGTGGTGAGAATATCCATAAAGGAGCCGAATGAAATCAAAATTTCATGTTCGGTTTTGAATTAGAGACGTTAAAAAAAATCAACCAACGTCGACTATAACCCCTAGCCTTCCAAGCTAACGATGCGGGTTCGATTCCCGCTACCCGCTCCATTTTGTAGAAAAAGACTATTCTATTTGTTTGTCTAGACATGATAGAGACTTGTATTCAACCTTTTTCGTCCACCTGTTTTCGGCCCTACAGAGCGGAGTAGAGCAGTTTGGTAGCTCACGAGGCTCATAACCTTGAGGTCACGGGTTCGATTCCCGTCTCCGCACTTAGCAGTCCGTATAAACGGACTATTCCATTTGTATAGATATGGTAGAGGGCTATATCCAACTCTTTTTTTTATTCAGCAGGCAGGCAGCAAAAAAAAAAAAAATGAAAGAAAAGCATAGCCTATCCCCTTTAAAAACCGTTTGTCTCTTGTTTGTCTCGGTGAATCCTCGGTTTAGGGAACTTTCTTGGAAAGTTGGATTTTCGCCCCCGAAGCACTCTTTTTTTTTTTGAGTCGGGTGCAAAGGAAGGATAAGATAGGAAGGGGTACAGTACTAGACTAACAACTACTTAATTTAATAGTAGTAGTTAAGTAGTCAACTAGATTTAATTTTTTCTCATAGTACCTTACTAAATTAAGCTGGCGAGCGACGGGAATCGAACCCGTATCTTCTCCTTGGCAAGGAGATGTTTTACCACTGAACTACGCTCGCTACATTGAACTACGCTCGCTACGGCCTATATTTTATAGGGTATATCCACCTGGGTCGACCGTCTATGTCTGGGTCGACCGTTTCATTTTCTATTAGAGTTTTCTTTTTATTAATTGTCTGTCAATCAATATTCTAATGACAATAGAATTTCATAATAATGAAGGAGAAGAGGTAATATAATAATTCAGAACGAAAATAGCATTTTAATGTGTATCAAAGAATTTTTTCGAAAAAAGGGCCTTTCTTTTTATTTATTCGGGCTACTAAATACTAAACAAATTCAAGAAATGAGAGAATTCAAAATAGCTACCAGAAAGACTAATCCAATCCATAATGATGTACCGGAAAATACAACGTTTTTATTATTTGACCAACCATCAGGAGAAGCAAATACAAGGGGTACACTAATTACTAAGACTGAGGAAGTCGCAATTAATGCAAAAACAGCTAATTGGAAAGCAATAGTCATATTTAAAATCCTCCAAACTACCTTCAAATAAAGTTGACTACATATTTCTATTTGATCCCTCACTTAATCAAAATTGTACGAAAATACAAGAAGTAGGAGGGGTTTAATCATGAATCCATTGATTCTTCTCTTTAAAACTTTTTCCTTACCGCTTTTATTTGGATATAGAGTTGAGGGGATTTAGCCTTTATTTCACAAACGGATATAGCGGATTCTGTATCCGTGTATACAGTATACAGAGATATATCGAAAGTAGACTTGCATCTGAGATGTTTCTAGGAGTTAGTAGATCATTTCATATAGCTATGTTCTATTTGTAGAAATAAAATAGGGATTGGGCTGTGGAGAGATGGCTGAGTGGTTGATAGCCCCGGTCTTGAAAACCGGTATAGTTCTAGGAACTATCGAGGGTTCGAATCCCTCTCTCTCCTTTTGTTTATTGAATACATTTGTTTCTTTCTATGTTTTTTTTTGTTCTGCCCCCTTATATCATTCTTTCATAAAAAAGCATGAATGGCTCGGCTAGATGGAATAACCGAGCCAGAACAGAAAAAAAGTGGAACAGGTAGAAATAAAAAAATCTTAGTTAAGAGGGGTCATGTAAAGAACAGGTTCCAAATCACGATCAATTCCCTTTTCAAAGCCTGCTGCAGCAGCTCGGGCTCTCCCTGCATGCCACAAATGGCCCACAAAAAAGAAGAATCCTAGAACAAAATGGGAAGTCGCTAACCAACTTCTAGGAGAGACATAATTAACTGCATTGATCTCGGTAGCTACGCCACCCACGGAATTTAAAGAGCCTAAAGGAGCATGGGTCATATATTCTGCCGAACGTCGTTCTTGCCAAGGTTGGATGTCTTTTTTCAACCTACTCAAGTCCAAACCGTTGGGGCCCCTTAGAGGTTCTAACCACGGAGCACGAAGGTCCCAAAAACGCATAGTTTCCCCTCCAAAAATAACCTCTCCCGTTGGGGAACGCATTAGATATTTACCTAAACCTGTCGGTCCTTGGGCAGACCCTACATTAGCTCCAAGACGCTGGTCTCTAACTAGAAAAGTAAATGCTTGAGCTTGAGAAGCTTCTGGCCCAGTGGGTCCGTAAAACTCACTTGGATAAGCGGTATTATTGAACCAGACAAAACAACAAGCGATAAAACCAAAAACAGATAAAGCACCTAAACTATAAGACAAGTAAGCTTCGCCAGACCATACAAACGCACGGCGAGCCCATGCAAAGGGCTTGGTTAAGATATGCCAAATTCCGCCAAGTACACAAATGGAACCCAACCATACATGTCCCCCAATTATATCTTCTAAATCATCCACACTAACAATCCATCCTTCTCCCCCAAAAGGGGATTTTAGTAAATAACCAAATATAACACCGGGGCTAAGGGTCAAATTGGTAATTTTTCTTACATCCCCCCCCCCCGGGGCCCAGGTATCATATACGCCGCCAAAATAAAGAGCCTTGAGTACTAGAAGAAAAGCACCTAGACCTAACAAAATTAAGTGAATACCCAAAATTGTAGTCATTTTATTTCTATCTTTCCATACATAACCAAAGAATGGAAAAGATTCTTCAAGAGTCTCGGGTCCCAGAAGCGCGTGATAAATGCCACCGAAGCCTAAGACTGCGGAGGAAATTAGGTGAAGTACTCCGGATACAAAGTAAGGAAAAGTATCTAGAACTTCTCTCCCCCCGGCCCTACTCCCCAACCCAGAGTAGCTAAGTGCGGAAGTAAAATCAACCCTTGTTCATACATGGGCTTTTCTGGTACGAAATGTGCCACTTCAAATAGGTTCATTGCTCCGGCCCAGAATACGATTAATCCGGCATGGGCTACATGAGCTCCAAGTAGTTTACCGGACAAATTGATAAGTCTGGCATTCCCAGCCCACCAAGCAAAGCCGGTGGTTTCTTGGTCACGACCAGCTAAAACGAAAGTTCCATTAAAGAGCGTTTCCACGTGGTAGAACCTCCTCAGGGAATATAAGATTTTCATGAGGCTGATCCTGAGCTGCCATCCACGCACGAATACCCTCGTTTAAAAGAATATTTTTGGTGTAGAAAGTCTCAAATTCAGGATCTTCCGCTGCACGGATTTCCTGGGAAACGAAGTCATAGGCACGTAGGTTCAGAGCCAGGCCAACTACGCCAATAGCACTCATCCATAAACCGGTGACGGGTACAAATAGCATAAAGAAATGTAACCAACGTTTATTGGAAAAAGCAACACCAAAGATTTGGGACCAAAAGCGGTTAGCAGTGACCATTGAATAAGTTTCTTCAGCTTGAGTTGGGTTAAAAGCGCGGAAGGTATTTGCACCATCACCATCTTCGAATAGAGTGTTTTCTACGGTAGCCCCATGGATAGCGCATAGCAGAGCTGCGCCTAATACTCCGGCAACTCCCATCATATGAAATGGGTTCAACGTCCAATTATGAAATCCTTGGAAGAAAAGGATAAATCGAAATATAGCTGCTACGCCAAAACTCGGCGCAAAGAACCAACCAGATTGTCCCAGTGGATAAATAAGGAATACGGAAACAAAAACTGCGATTGGACCAGAGAATGAAATTGCATTATAAGGCCGCAATTGAACAGACCGAGCAAGTTCAAATTGACGTAACATGAAACCTATTAGTGCAAAAGCCCCATGGAGAGCGACAAAAGTCCACAGACCACCTAATTGACACCAACGAGTAAAATCCCCCTGTGCTTCCGGGCCCCATAGTAGCAACAAAGAGTGTGCTAAACTATTGGCAGGAGTGGAAACCGCCGCGGTTAAGAAATTGCAACCTTCCAAATAGGAACTAGCCAATCCATGGGTATACCAAGAAGTTACAAAAGTAGTCCCTGTAAACCAACCCCCTAAAGCGAAATAAGCACAAGGAAAGAGCAATAGGCCGGACCATCCTACAAAAACGAAACGGTCCCTTCGTAACCAGTCGTCCATAATATCAAATAGATCATTTTCTTCTTTAGTAACTCTACCAAGGGCTATAGTCATAGTGATCCTCCTATTCAATTACTTCAACCATTTCCGAGCACCTCATATTACTTCCAGGGCATACGATAGTTTGATTATCTGTGGACGATTTCTTTCTCGTTCAATGCCCTTTTTCAATGGTCTCGAAGATAGAAATTTTGCATTTTTATCTATGGGGTCACAACCAAGGTCGTGGTAAATCCACGAATTTCATTCAATTTATTTTTCTTTTCTTATACTATAGAAATAAAAAAATAAACATTTGAATTCAGCATTATTCCATGATTCCTATTTCAAAGCCTATCTTTTAAGGGAAAAATAACCCCTCTTTTCTCATTCGCTCTCTATTGCATGGGTGGAAGAACAAAAATAGGATTCTGAAAAAAAGAAAGATATTGAAAAGAAAAATTGACTTTTGAAACCCTTTTTATGTGTAACGGAAAAGAGTTGCGATTTCTTCTTATTCCTATAGAACGTCTAGTAACAAGAATATGAAATCGCAAATAGCGAAAAATTCTTGCCTTGCCCGATCTAAGTCTAAGGAAATACAAAAAACCCGCTTATACACCAATTTCATCCACATCGAATTTATATATCAGAATAGCGGATAGAGGCATTATTCAAGGGGTCAGGTCTACTTACTTTATCTTTCTTTCTAATTTTATTGTGGGTTTGATAAGAACCTTTTTTGCTTTGTGGATAAATAATCGAAAAAAAAAGAGTTTTTTTTATAACCTACTTGTTTTATTCTAACAAATCCTATATGGAACTGCCCGCTGAAGAGAAAATTTATCTGATTGTCTCTCATCTCAGCCCAGCCTATATCGAATTTAGGAAAGAAAAAACAAGAATTTTCTTCTTTTTTTTATTAACATTAAGAAAAAAGAATGTAATTAAAATGGAATTGGCAATATAATTTTTATGCACTTTTGAAATGAAAGAAAAAGGAAGGATTTTTTGCAATCGTTATTTCTTGCCTATGTCATATCACGAAAACCTTTCGATTTGGAACGGGGAGAGATGGCTGAGTGGACTAAAGCGGCGGATTGCTAATCCGTTGTACAATTTTTTTGTACCGAGGGTTCGAATCCCTCTCTTTCCGCCCCCTCGGATCATTTGGGACTTTCGAATTGTAAGGAATTCTGACCCCCGGATTTTCTCATAGATAAATGTACGAAAAAAATCCAATTTGTAAGAAAAAATTCCCAAAAATTTTGGATTTTTACTCCTCACGCCCAGGATTACGTCCTGGGTCATTAGATAAGAATCCAAAGATAAAGAGGGAAACAAAGAATATCACTACTGTATAAACAAAAAGTTTGAGAGTAAGCATTACATAATCTCCAAGATTTTTTTTGTTAAGGAATAGATTACCCATTTTTCCTTACCACACAGATCCACTAGGATGGATTTTGTTTATTTTGACACCTAAAAATGCAAAAATCAATTCTTAAAAAAAATTGCAAGAATTGCTTTATAATAAGCACTCTTATCAATATCAAAAATTAGTTTAGGTATTGTGTGGGTACCTAAAGGTACCTGTTCAACGCAGCCGCAGGGGATAGAAAGGCGGATCCAAATTTATTGCTGCAGCTATACATTCAATGTAGAAGAATTTCCATTTTAGAATCGAAGGTTCATAATATAAGACTTCTTGGCTCTTATCCATTTTTTTTTTTGAATGAATACATTGGCAGACAGAGATAGTAAAGATTTCATCGAAAACTTACAGCGGCTTGCCAAACAAACGCTAATAGAAAAAAGAGTACAGGTATGACAGGCATAACATCCACGATTGGGTTGAAAATGGCATAAGCTTCGGGTAATTTGGCGAAGAAAAAGCTAGTCGGACAAAGAACAGAATTAAAACAGATACAGGTTAAACTAAGTATATTAGGCATAACAAGCATTTCGTTCTTGTAGAGTAGATAATTGGATTTTGATTGAGTTATTTTTCTAAGGGAAAAAAGCAAAAGAAAGGGTGGATTCAAAATCCTTTTTTCTTCGGACTTTCCCAAACACAAAATACCTCCTTGTATTCGCATTCTCAAATGAGAATGGAAGAAATTCGACTTTCATATAATATCTTAATAGAATTCCATGTAATGATCAATGCATTTTTTGGATTCTATATTATCCGCATGTATAGAATCCTAGCAAGAAAATATCCCTCGTTTTTTAGGTAATTGAAGTGGGATTGACGAATAAT
Organism: Panicum miliaceum; assembly: GCA_032594955.1. Taxonomy (NCBI): domain Eukaryota; kingdom Viridiplantae; phylum Streptophyta; class Magnoliopsida; order Poales; family Poaceae; genus Panicum; species Panicum miliaceum. Next base: position 9,624 of record JAVRNH010000150.1, on the reverse strand, counting down.
ATATAAAAATAATACTGTTTATTAGTGTCGCATAAAACGAAATGGGGCGTCGCCAAGTGGTAAGGCAGCGGGTTTTGATCCCGTTACTCGGAGGTTCGAATCCTTCCGTCCCAGATTTTTTCTAATGAAGCGAAAGATAGAATCGTATTGTGCTCTGCACGACACAAAAAAAGTTTATTAAAGAGAATAATTATCTCTTATGAACTCGTAGATTAGATGGATTTCGAAGCATTCATTTTCTTTCTCAGAAAAAAAAATCAAGTGTCAAGTCCAGTCAAATTTAATATCTTTATTTTCATGATTAATGAGGTAAAACACTGTATAGAAAATGAGACCTATCCCTTTATGATCGAGATCTATTTTTGTTTTGTTGTATTATTTAGTAAAAAAGAAGGGTCCTTTTTTGGTTAAGCAAAAACGATCTCGATCTGTGATTCTTTAAATATCCAGAATGATTCATTTCGGTAAGGTTAAGGTAAGAACTGTTCGTTGGATAGAATGGATTCAAAAAAAAAATAGTACTTTTCTTATTTTTTATTTTTAGTTCTTTCTTTTACCTAAAAGAAAGAATGCTATAAGTAAAAGCAAAGACCTTAATTTTACTTTACAAAAAAAATTTTCTTTCTTTTGTTATTCGAGTCGAAGAAGTGTGAGAATTTTATAACTACCCCAAAAGTACCAATCTTTTCATTGACATAGCTTATTTGGTTAATAGTTAATTGTTTTTGTTACAGAAAAATATATGAATTAATTAAATTAATTCAACTGGAGGTTGATAGTTTATTTGTTGGGGAAGAGTCGATCCTTCTCATTTCAGGATTGATCATCTTGAGTTATCTGTTGAGAATGGAAATTAAATAATAAATAAGTCTTAAGTTAAGCAAACTATTTTATTCCTCTTTTTCGAACTATGTTTCATTCATATGATAGAATATGAGTTTAAATATATTGGATCTTTGCAGAGTGTTCCCAGATAAATACTTATTTCTTTTATCCGTATTTCTCCATAGATAGCAAGTTTGAATTAGTATACAAAAGCAATGACTATTCATGATTCCTTACATATTGGATCAATTCTCGATACCATTTTGCAATGAAATTAGAGGAATGTTATGGTAAAACTTCGTTTAAAACGATGTGGTAGAAAGCAACGTGCGACTTGAAGGACATGATCGATTGTGGATTTTGCTATCCATCATTTTCCATAGTAATGAAAATGCTCTTGGCTCGACATAGTCTGTTCTATTCGTCCCGAACCAAATTTGCGCTGGGTCGTTTGTTAAGTAAATAGTACACGATGGAGCTCGAGAGGACAGAATTTCCTTTTTATCAAGGGAAAGAATCTAGGGTTAGTGAAAACTAATAAATTAGGCCAACTTTGTCAGTCTATCCTTAATATAGAAATCAAAAGGTTAAAATAAGAAAAAAGTCCAATTTTGGAAGATTGGAAAAACTTTTTCCATTAAAAGTTTATCTGAATTAATCGTTCATATTGGATTTCTATAGAAGAGTGAAATGTTTTATTGAAGGAAATAAGAAAAAAGAAAGGGTATGTTGCTACTCTTTTGAAAGAAAAAAGAATAGGAATTCCCGAAGTAATGTCTAAACCCAAGGATTTCACAAATCAAAGATAAAGGATTCCGGAACAAGTAAACACGATTTTCAACCGTCTCAACAATAGAATTAGATCAGAATAAGGAATAAAAGTAAATTTGTTCGAGATGAGATAAAGAAAAGAGTTTAGAGACGACTCAAAAAATTTCGAAGGGTTTTTCTTTTGAAGTCTGTCAGTCAAAATTAGCCAACTTGAGTCATGAGTATAAATGAAATTTGTTTTTTCTTTTCTTTAAGGAAATTAATGCAAGTCATAATCTAATTTCTATCTACTTGTATTATAGACAGAAATTGGAATCATTTTCTCGAGCCGTATGAGGAGAAAACCTCCTATACGTTTCTAGGGGAGGGGTTGTTTATCTACATCTATCCCAATAAGCTATCTATCGAATCGTTGCAATTGATGTTCGATCTCGAAGAGAAGGAAGAGATCTTCAAAAAGTGGGTTTTTATGATCCAATAAAAAATCAAACTTGTTTAAATGTTCCTGCTATTCTCTATTTCCTTGAAAAGGGTGCTCAACCTACAAGAACAGTTTATGATATTTTAAAGAAGGCAGAATTCTTTAAAGATAAAGAACGAACTTTGAGTTAATTGAAAAACTAAATGAATAAAAAAGTAGGAGAGGGTCGCTACTATTAATTATAAAGTAGGAGAGGGTCGCTACTATTAATTATTTAGACACAATTTGCCTCTTTCTTAGTCCTATTTTTTTTTGCTGCATTTATGTCGTGCCAATCCAACAAAAGTCCTTATTTTATTTCCTTTTTGTATCTAATTGCATTGTATTTCCATTGACAAAGGTCTATTGAACAAATAGAATTTGTAGATAGCAGGGTCTCTTTATCGTCACTCCATATTAGGTATTTCTGTCTACACTTCGCTCAAATGATAGGGTTGCCCCCCTTGCATGTATTCTCATAGAGGATTTCCTTATTTAAAGAGATTGCCAAAAAAATGACAATTTTGCCATTGTGATTGGGACCGCTCCTTTTTTACCGTTAGTGAAATTTAACGGGATCAGTTCATTTTGGTATTTGATTGTTTTTAATGGGTGATAAAATCTTTCTTTTGATGTCTTGCTAATTCAATGTTTTGACAGGAGCGTCCGGTCTAATTCCATCGATTTTTGGATTTCGATCGTGTCTAAGAGATCCTATTTTATCTGGGTTGCTAACTCAATGGTAGAGTACTCGGCTTTTAAGTGCGACTATGATCTTTTACACATTTGGATGAAGCAACAAATTCGTCCAGACTCTTGGTAGAGTCTAGAAGACCACGACTGATCCTCAAAGGTAATGAATGGAAAAAGTAGCATGTCGTAATAAAATCCAGTTTTTTTTTTGAATAAAAAATTCCGATTTTCTGGGTCTAGTGAATAAATGGATAGAGCCTGGCTCTAATTCTGATAAAATAAAAAGCAACGAGCTTAACTTCTTAATTGGAAGGATTCCCCGATCTAATTAGACGTTAAAAATATATTAGTGCCTGATGCGGGGAAAGGTTAGGTTTTCCTATGAGTGGACCCTTTACTTTTTTTTTAGAAATCCTAATTATTCTTGATTATGGATTGAAAAGGGATGTTATGAATTGAATGTGTAAAAGAAACAGTATATTGATAAAGAGACTGTATTCCAAAGTCAAAAGAGCGATTGGCCTGCAAAAATAAAAGATTTGTTCTTGTTTGTTTTGTAATTAGAACAAACATAAACTAATTGGATAGAAAAGGAGCGGAAAAAGATCTATGGATTAGACTCCCTTTCTTTCCAGGGTTTGTATTATGCAACACCTTGTTCTGACCATATTGCACTATGTATCATCATTTGATAAACCGAGAAATGCTTTTTTTCTCTGATTCAAGTAGAAATACAAATGGAAAAATTCGAAGGGTATTCAGAAAAACAGAAATCTCGTCAACAATACTTCGTCTACCCACTTCTCTTTCAGGAATATATTTATGCATTTGCCCATGATTATGGATTAAATGGTGCCGAGCCTGTGGAAATTTTTGGTTGTAATAACAAGAAATTTAGTTCACTACTTGTGAAACGTTTAATTATTCGAATGTATCAGCAGAATTTTTGGATTAATTCGGTTAATCAGCCTAACCAAGATCGATTGTTGGATCACAGCAATTATTTTTATTTAGAGTTTTATTCTCAGATTCTATCTGAGGGGTTTGCGATCGTTGTAGAAATCCCACTTTCGCTAGGGCAACCATCTTGTTCGGAAGAAAAAGAAATACCAAAGTTTCAAAATTTACAATCTATTCATTCAATATTTCCCTTTTTAGAAGACAAATTTTTGCATTTACATTATCTATCACATATAGAAATACCCTATCCTATCCATTTAGAAATCCTGGTTCAACTCCTTGAATACCGGATTCAAGATGTTCCATCTTTGCATTTATTGCGATTCTTTCTCAACTATTATTCGAATTGGAATAGTCTTATTACTTCAATGAAATCTTATTTTCTTTTTAAAAAAGAAAATAAAAGACTATTTCGATTCCTATATAACTCTTATGTATCAGAATATGAATTTTTCTTATTGTTTCTTCGTAAACAATCTTCTTGCTTACGATTAACATCTTCTGGAACCTTTCTGGAACGAGTCCACTTTTCTGGGAAGATGGAACATTTTTGGGTAATGTACCCAGGTTTTTTTCGGAAAACCATATGGTTCTTTATGGATCCTCTTATACATTATGTTCGATATCAAGGAAAGGCAATTTTTGCATCAAAAGGAACTCTTCTTTTGAAGAAGAAATGGAAATCTTACCTTGTCAATTTCTCGCAATATTTTTTATCTTTTTGGACTCAACCACAAAGGATTCGCCTAAACCAATTAACAAACTCTTGCTTCGATTTCTTGGGGTACCTTCCAAGTGTAACAATAAATACTTTGTTAGTAAGGAATCAAATGCTGGAGAATTCTTTTCTAATAGATACTCGAATGAAAAAATTCGATACCACAGTCCCTGCTACTTCCCTCGTTGGATCCTTATCAAAAGCTCAATTTTGTACTGGATCAGGGCATCCTATTAGTAAACCCGTTTGGACCGATTTATCAGATTGGGATATTCTTGATCGTTTTGGTCGGATATGTAGAAATCTTTTTCATTATCATAGTGGATCTTCGAAAAAACGGATTTTGTATCGACTAAAATATATACTTCGACTTTCATGTGCTAGAACTTTAGCTCGTAAACATAAAAGTACGGTACGAACTTTTATGCAACGATTGGGTTCGGTATTTTTAGAAGAATTTTTTACGGAAGAAGAGCAAGTTTTTTGTTTGATGTTCACCAAAACAACTCGCTTTTCTTTCAATGGATCACACAGTGAGCGTATTTGGTATTTGGATATTATCCGTATCAATGACCTGGTGAATCCTCTTACTCTTAATTAATTATTAGACAAAACTAATAAACTAGAAAAGATCGATATCAAGATAAAACTTGCACATTTTCCATTCTGAAATGTTCCATAGTAGGTGAATCAATTTACTAATTAAATAAAAAAATTAGTGGTCTTCCTCTTCGGAATAGAAATTGGCTATTTCTACATAGGGAAAGTCGTGTGCAATGAAAAATGCAAGCACGATTTGGGGAGGGGTTTTTTTTTTTGTAACAAGGAAGAATTATCTACTCCATCCGACTAGTTCCGGGTTCGAGTCCCGGGCAACCCATATGCAAAATAGAAAAGAGTAATCTGAGTTTTGAATTTTTACTCACTTCATTTCCAAAATTTTGGGATTTGGTAAATGGAGTTATATGGAAATCCAATCGTTGAGGCCGGTTTGGTTGACATTGGTATATAGGCTATGTTATACTGTTAAATAACAAGCCTTCTATTATCTATTTTCTTTCTAGTTAATACGTGTGCTTGGGAGTCCTTGCAATTTGAATAAACCAAGATCTTACCATGACTGCAATTTTAGAGAGACGCGAAAGTACAAGCCTGTGGGGTCGCTTCTGCAACTGGATAACTAGCACCGAAAACCGTCTTTACATCGGATGGTTCGGTGTTTTGATGATCCCTACCTTATTGACCGCAACTTCCGTATTTATTATCGCCTTCATCGCTGCTCCTCCAGTAGATATTGATGGTATTCGTGAGCCTGTTTCTGGTTCTTTACTTTATGGAAACAATATTATCTCTGGTGCTATTATTCCTACTTCTGCGGCGATCGGATTGCATTTTTACCCAATTTGGGAAGCTGCATCTGTTGATGAATGGTTATACAATGGCGGTCCTTATGAGCTAATTGTTCTACACTTCTTACTTGGTGTAGCTTGTTATATGGGTCGTGAGTGGGAACTTAGTTTCCGTCTGGGTATGCGCCCTTGGATTGCTGTTGCATATTCAGCTCCTGTTGCAGCTGCTACTGCTGTTTTCTTGATTTACCCTATTGGTCAAGGAAGTTTCTCTGATGGTATGCCTTTAGGAATATCTGGTACTTTCAACTTTATGATTGTATTCCAGGCAGAACACAACATCCTTATGCATCCATTTCACATGTTAGGTGTAGCTGGTGTATTCGGCGGTTCCCTATTCAGTGCTATGCATGGTTCCTTGGTAACCTCTAGTTTGATCAGGGAAACCACTGAAAACGAGTCTGCTAATGAAGGTTACAAATTTGGTCAAGAAGAAGAGACTTATAACATTGTGGCTGCTCACGGTTATTTTGGTCGATTAATCTTCCAATATGCTAGTTTCAACAACTCTCGTTCTTTACACTTCTTCTTGGCTGCTTGGCCTGTAGTAGGGATCTGGTTCACTGCTTTAGGTATTAGTACTATGGCATTCAACCTAAATGGTTTCAATTTCAACCAATCTGTAGTTGATAGCCAAGGTCGCGTTATTAATACTTGGGCTGATATCATCAACCGTGCTAATCTTGGTATGGAGGTAATGCACGAACGTAATGCTCACAACTTCCCTCTAGACCTAGCTGCTCTTGAAGTTCCATCTCTTAATGGATAAGGTTTTTCTACTAACATATAGGAATTTTTGAAGGAAGGAAAGCCGAAAATACCCAATATCTTGTTCCAACAGGATATTGGGTATTTCTTTGTTTATTCTGAATCTTTCTATTCTGAATTCACTTAACGACGAGATTTAGTATCCTTTCTTGCACTTTCATAACTCGTGAAATGCCGAGTAGGCACGAATTCCCCCAATTTGCGACCTACCATAGGATTTGTTATGTAAATAGGTATATGTTCCTTTCCATTATGAATCGCGATTGTATGGCCAACCATTGCGGGTAGAATGCTAGATGCCCGGGACCACGTTACTATTATTTCTTTCTCCTCCTTCATATTAACCTTTTCGATTTTTGCCAATAAATGACGAGCTACAAAAGGATTCGTTTTTTTTCGTGTCACAGCTGATTACTCCTTTTTTTCATTTTAAAGAGTGGCATCCTATGTCCACTATCTCGATCGAGGTATGGAGGTCAGAATAAATAGAATAATGATGAATGGAAAAAAGAGAAAATCC
>JAVRNH010000148.1:25000-28541 GCA_032594955.1 Panicum miliaceum | reverse complement strand
GAAAATCGCGAGTTGCAGAGATGAGAACCATGAAAAGCAAGATCCCGAATAAGAAAACAGAAACCGAGGAAACCACAAGAGTGAAGACTAGTAGAGTCTCATCTTTTGTCATTCTTTGCTCCTTTTTCACTCAATGATTCATTCGAATTTCCCAACCAAAAATTCTATATGTCTATTCTATGATATTTCTATATATATAGAATATGATATCTAATATGACACCCGATTTGTCAAAGGGATTGGATTGGTGACTTACCCATTCAGTGACTTTGGCACTGGACGTTCCAAAAACGGGTACTATCGGATCGGGTGAATTAGAGAATAGACAGAGGTCCGTTGGCATTTCAGCTTCTCTTCTCCTTTCAGGGCCTATCCGAAAGAGAATCCAGGACCTCTTGGTCCTGAATATCAGAATAGGACGAACGAACCGGCCTCCGCGGATATCTTTGCTTCGGAACAAAACAATTAGCATTAGGCTCGGTCAACTGGAATGTGTATTATCCATATGGGAGATCTTCCAATCGAGAAGATCCATCGATCTGAGACGAAGAGAAAGGGCCAATTTTCTTTACTTATTCAGTTAAACCAAGGATTCGTTATGGAAGCAGATAGCAACAACCATTTCATCAGACATGCGTATTTTTGATTATCCGGTGGATTTACACAGTTTCATTAATGCAAATTGTTTGATGTAGTTAGTACTCAGGTTGTTCGACGCTCAAGAATTCTTATTTAGGCAGTTCATATCATCCCATACATAGTGTTTTGATCTAAGATTGCAATTCTTCCATGTTTCCGCAGTAGCATATTGTTCCATGGAGCTAGGGTCCAAAATAGGAATCAACAAGTGTTTCCACGACTCTACCCCCCGGCCAATCCTGTTCCACTGAATCCCCTCCCTTTTTCATGGCCACATATCTTTACGGCTAAGGAGTGGGAAATCTTTCTCCTGTTACACAAATCAAATGTTTCATTTCATCCGGGAAAAGCCACCTCTTTCTCCACAAACAATGTCTTTGTCATTTGATCCAGGAGCCTTCCGTTAGATAGGAACAGCTTTGCTAAATACTGAGAACTCTCGGATAGAGTATTAGAATGAAAAGACCATTAATTATATAAGTAAGAACCCAGGGTTCTAGCCCATTCCCATTCCTAAATCAATAATTCGTAGTGCTTTTGCCTTTCTTGCGTACTCCTGGTGAACCAGTTGCTAGCCATATGTTTAGGAGGCTTTTTCTCCAGGTACTGGTACTAAGCCGCTTTGCCATCTCTTCATCTTCATCTGCAAAGAATTCTCGACGTGAAAACACAGAGACAAAGGCCTGATCTTTGAATAGGAAAAAGAATGGATCCGAAGGGTCCCAAATCAATTGGCTTATTCGAAAAAAGCCTTCTTCTTTGAAAGATATATCTCGTGTCTGGTACTGCATTGTTCCACTCTGCAAGAAGTCCGAATCAGTCTCTTGCACCTCCTCCTTTTTATGATAAATATACCAGAAATAATTCGAATAAATAGCAGTCTCTGACAACTCATCCTCTTTAATCTGCTTGGACCCGCTCCAATACCCATAGGAAAATCCCCAGTCATATTCAGCGTACCTGTCCCTGCAATCAAATAGATTGTCCCAAGGGCCCCATATTCTAGGAGCCCAAGTTATGCTATTGAAAATTCGTTCCTCTAGCAGTTCCGGTTTGACCATTCCGTTCCCTTTTTCAAACTCCACTTCTTTTCATATAGCAATCCCTAATCAAAGAGAGAACAATATCCATTTCAAAACATTTCTAACGGATTCCTTGGTTCGGACCGACGAAGTAATGGCACTCGATTATTATCAACCCGAGTGCAATCTTTTTCTGTCGGTAAGGATTGCACCAGAGCACCTTCTACTTATAATAGGCCATGAACTATAGATAGAGAAGAATCATTCTGAGCGAGTCCATAAGAAGCGACCCACTTTTTCATCGGTTCCGGGGGAAGACCAAAGATCTTGCGCGACCGGTCCGCCAGAAAAACTCAAAAGAGAAAGAAGTCTCGTTAATCTCTTCATGCTCGTTCCAAGTTCGAAGTACCGTTTGGCCAAAGAAAAAGCCGCTTCCTGACACGATTGCCTCTTTATATAGATAGATATAGGATCTATGGGGTTATTACTTAGAAGTCTATTTTGTACAAGATCCCCTCCTATCTGATAGAAAAGGGTCCCATGATCCCGAGCCGGTCTTATCTTGGCTCGCCCAAGTTTGTCTATGAAGAGCTAATCTAATTGTATTAGTTTCTATAATGGATTTCTTATGTGGAATACTAATGGATAGGGCCTCGTTGCTAAGTGCTACAAGATCTAGTGCACTGGAACTCGTGGTTATGGACCCGAATCCTTTAGTATGGAACATTGTCTTTTCCAAGTAAAAACCCCTAGTATATGAAAGAATGAAAAGGTGCTTTCGTTCTTGTGGAATAAGAAGCCCTCGTACCTTAATGAAAGGAAAATAGGAATTTTTCGTTAGGTATTTGACCAAATAGGATCGTCCAGTTCCTATAGAACCTATCACTAAAATACCCGATAGGGCTAAGCGGAACGAAAAGGGTTTTCCATGAGATGGTAAATGAAAACGATTAGCCCCACACGAGGTTTGGGAATAAGTGATTGTCTGATAATGAGCAAGGAATATACGTCTTTCTGCTAAAGAGGATCTATTAAACCCATAATTCATTAGATCCTTGTTAGCAATGTCAACTAGGTATCATAAGTAAATGGATCCCGGTTGTTCAATCCTTTGATAACCAAGGTCATTCTTTGCTAAAGAGAAATGATCACTATGGGTCAGACTCAATAGAATTAGATCCATTCCAAATAGCGAGAATTAGGATTCTTGATCCCTCTCAATCTCTCTTTCAATTCGAGGATCCAGAGAGGTGTTTTCATAGTCATCTCCGAATATTTGCCATCTCCGAATATTTGCCATCTCCGAATATTTTCGATTTCATTTTTCTATGATATGTCTTTCTATATGAAAATTGGTTATTTACGATGTACGATGATCCCTGTTAAGCATCCATGGCTGAATGGTTAAAGCGCCCAACTCATAATTGGTAAATTTGCGGGTTCAATTCCTGCTGGATGCACGCGAACGGGAACGTTCCATAAGTCTATTGGAACTGGCTCTCTATCTATGGAATCTCATCCATCATCCATACATAACGAATTGGTATGGTATATTCATACCATAACATAAGAACAATAAGAACTCGAATTCTTATCGATACTGGAACTCAGAGCATAGGAGGGAAAGTCGATTTATGGATGGAATCAAATACGCAGTATTTACAGAAAAGAGTCTTCGTTTATTGGGAAAGAATCAATATACTTTTAATGTCGAATCGGGATTCACTAAGACAGAAATAAAGCATTGGGTCGAACTCTTCTTTGGTGTTAAGGTAGTAGCTGTGAATAGCCATCGACTACCCGGAAAGGGTAGAAGAATGGGACCTATTCTGGGACATACAATGCATTACAGACGTATGATCATTACCCTTCAACCGGGT
>JAVRNH010000148.1:0-22500 GCA_032594955.1 Panicum miliaceum | reverse complement strand
AGGAGTACTATTATGAAAAAATTCAGACCTCGAGCTCGAGGACGTAGTTATTCTATAAAAAAAAACCATGTGTCATATAACAATTGTACTAAATATAGTAAAGAAATCTAAATAATCTTTAGATCAATCCAAGATTTCGATTCCCAATAAAAAAAAAAGAAATAGAATAGAAAAATATGGGACAAAAAATAAATCCACTCGGTTTCAGACTTGGTACAACCCAAAATCACCATTCCTTTTGGTTCGCACAACCAAAAAAATTATTCTGAAGGTCTACAGGAAGATAAAAAAATACGGAATTGTATCAAGAACTATATACAAAAGAATAGGAAAAAAGGCTCGAATAGAAAAATAGAATCAGACTCAAGTTCTGAAGTAATTACACATATAGAAATTCAAAAAGAAATCGATACAATCCACGTCATAATCCATATTGGATTCCCCAATTTATTAAAGAAAAAGGGAGCAATCGAAGAATTAGAGAACGATCTCCAAAAGGAAGTTAATTCTGTAAACCAGAGACTTAATATTGCTATCGAAAAGGTTAAAGAACCTTATAGACAACCTAATATTCTTGCAGAATATATAGCTTTCCAATTAAAAAATAGAGTTTCATTCCGAAAAGCAATGAAAAAAGCCATTGAATTAACTAAAAAAGCAGACATAAAGGGAGTCAAAATCAAAATTGCGGGTCGTCTAGCAGGGAAAGAAATTGCACGTGCCGAATGCATCAAAAAGGGCAGACTGCCCCTCCAAACAATTCGCGCTAAAATTGATTATTGCTGCTATCCAATTCGAACTATCTATGGAGTATTAGGTGTAAAAATTTGGATATTCGTAGAAGAAGAATAACTAACCCTGTCTTCCCATTCTTCCCTATGATAAAATAAAAAAGACAACAACCTTATTTTTCCAAAAATCCCTAAAAAAAGAAAAAATTCTATATACCTCTTTCTATAAGATTTAATGAAAATTTATAAATCTTTTAATATAATTGCTATGCTTAGTGTGTGACTCGTTAGTTTTTTCTTTAGGGTCAAAAATGGAGATTGAAAAAAAAAATTGGCTGAACCCTACTAAAAATAGAAAAAAACTTAGTAATTATAGAAAATTAACTAATAACCAACCTATTGCTTCGTATTGTCGAGATCCTAACTAAGAAACAGTCACTATGTGAATAAATACATCTATAAAAAATGAGTAGATCTATCATATAGTTGTAGCAACTGCATTTTTTTCTCTACAAAAGAAACCGGATTTTAGGCTGTGAAGCAAAACTAAAGGGATGTGGATAAAAGGAGGGATGATAGATAGAAGGAAGAAGAATAAGAAAGATATAGGATTCCAATGTGTATGGTCTATGAATTACATCATAAAAAAAAAAGCAATGTGATAAAGCATCAATATAATAAAATAAAAAAAAAAAGAGAGAATTCGAAATCGTAACTTTCGAAACAACAAATAAAAATTTAAAGAAATAAAAAAGAGCAGCCCGCGTTAATAAAACTGAGAAAATTGACTCGGAAAGAAATTTTTTGGAAGCTCCATTGCAGGATTCAAACCTAACCATTAAAGGAGAAGCTGTGGGAACGACAAAACCTATGACGGCATCGGATTTTATTGAAAAGAATCCTAACACTTCATTGGGTGGGATGGCGGAACAAACCAAAAAAATTGCTTTATTTGATAAAGTTCTAAATTAACAAATAAGACAGGAAAGAGTAAATATTCGCCCGCGAAATCCTTATTGGATTAGAATACTTTACCACGATTCAATAAGAATAAAAATAAGGAGATTCAAAAAAAAAAAAGAAAGATTATATTTTCTATAAATATAGAATTTGAATATATTCTAGATCTTCTTTCTTGACTATATATTTTTCTATTTTATGGAATTAGAGAAATTCGCACGCTTTCTCATTTAATTCGCGAGGAGCTGGATGAGAAGAAACTCTCATGTCCAGTTTTGCAGTAGAGATGGAACTAAGAAAGAACCGTCGACTATAACCCCAAAAGAACTAGATTTCGTAAACAACATAGAGGAAGAATGAAGGGAAAATCCTGCCGAGGCAATCGTATTTGTTTTGGTAGATATGCTCTTCAAGTACTTGAACCCGCTTGGATAACCGCAAGACAGATAGAAGCAGGACGAAGAGCAATGACACGATATGCACGTCGTGGTGGAAAAATCTGGGTGCGTATCTTTCCCGACAAACCGGTTACAATAAGACCCACAGAAACACGTATGGGCTCGGGAAAGGGATCCCCCGAATATTGGGTAGCCGTTGTTAAACCAGGTCGAATACTTTATGAAATGAGCGGAGTATCCGAAACTGTAGCTAGAGCAGCTATCTCTATAGCTGCCAGTAAAATGCCCATACGAAGTCAATTTCTTCGATTAGAGATATAGAACCCCAAAAAGGAGTATTGAAGATAAAAAACCCCAGGTTTTTCTTTCTGGAAAGACAATATTTCTTTCATCCTTTTGCATTGAAATAACAAATCGAAATAAAAATAATATGATTCAACCTCAGACCCTTTTAAATGTAGCAGATAACAGTGGAGCTAGAAAATTGATGTGTATTCGAGTCATAGGAGCCGCTGGTAATCAGCGATATGCTCGTATTGGTGATGTTATTGTTGCTGTAATCAAAGACGCAGTACCCCAAATGCCTCTAGAAAGATCCGAAGTAATTCGAGCTGTAATTGTACGTACATGTAAAGAATTCAAATGCGAAGATGGTATAATAATACGCTATGATGACAATGCAGCAGTTATCATTGATCAAAAAGGAAATCCAAAAGGAACTCGAGTTTTTGGCGCGATTGCCGAAGAATTGAGAGAATTGAATTTTACGAAAATAGTTTCATTAGCTCCTGAAGTATTATAAACACTAGTAGACGAGATATAGATCAAAGAAAAATTAGTAGATTGTGTCTCACGTATATGCTTTAAAATCCAAAATTAAAAGAAAAAGGAAAACATGTTGATTATAGAAAAATTAGGAGGAACCTAGAATTAGAGTCTTATGGGCAAGGACACTATTGCTGATTTACTAACCTCTATAAGAAACGCAGACATGAATAAAAAAGGAACTGTTCGAGTAGTATCCACAAATATTACCGAAAACATTGTTAAAATACTTCTACGAGAGGGTTTTATTGAAAGTGTTCGGAAACATCAGGAAAATAACAGATATTTCTTGGTTTCAACTTTGCGACATCAAAAGAGAAAGACTAGAAAGGGAATATATAGAACTAGAACCTTTTTAAAGCGTATCAGCCGACCTGGCTTACGAATTTATGTCAACTATCAAGGAATTCCTAAGGTTTTGGGCGGAATGGGAATTGCTATTCTTTCTACCTCTCGAGGTATAATGACAGATCGAGAGGCTCGACTAAACAGAATTGGGGGAGAAGTCTTATGTTATATATGGTAATGGCCCCACCTATAGTACCCGAATTCTATCTCGAACTTCCTATTTTGAAAATAAAAATAGAAAAATAGGAGAAAAAAAAATATGACAGAAAAAAAAAATAGGAGAGAAAAAAAAAACCCGAGAGAAGCAAAAGTCACTTTCGAAGGTTTAGTTACGGAAGCCCTACCCAACGGAATGTTCCGCGTTCGCCTAGAGAATGACACCATCATCCTGGGCTATATTTCAGGAAAGATCCGGTCTAGCTCTATACGAATACTGATGGGGGATAGGGTAAAAATTGAAGTAAGTCGTTATGATTCCAGCAAGGGGCGTATAATTTATAGACTTCCCCATAAGGATTCGAAGCGTACCGAAGACTCGAAGGATACTGAAGATTTGAAGGATACCAAAGATTCAAAGGATTAGGTTTTTCTAGGGTAATAACTTCCAAGTTTCAAAATTGAAGTGAAGAGACTTATTTTTTCCAAAAGAATAGATTCATAGTTTAAGAAAGGAATACCTATATATGAAAATAAGAGCTTCCGTTCGTAAAATTTGTACAAAATGTCGACTGATTCGCAGGCGTGGACGAATTAGAGTCATTTGTTCCAATCCAAAGCATAAACAAAGACAGGGGTAATCTTTTGAAAAAGGAGCTTTTCTTTCTAAAAAGTAAAAAAAAGTACCCACAGAAATGGCCAAATTCTAAATAAAAAAATGAAAGTAAAGGATATATTTTACCCTGAAACGGATATCTTTGTATCTTTTTTTCTTTTTGTTATTTCTAACTCATATTTATGAGATAATAAAATATGACAAAAGCTATACCAAAAATAGGTTCACGTAAGAAAGTGCGTATTGGTTTGCGTAGGAATGCCCGTTTTAGTTTACGGAAGAGTGCACGTAGAATAACAAAAGGCGTTATTCATGTTCAAGCCAGTTTCAACAATACCATTATAACCGTTACAGACCCACAGGGTCGGGTGGTTTTCTGGTCCTCCGCAGGTACTTGTGGATTCAAAAGCTCAAGAAAAGCATCACCCTACGCTGGTCAAAGAACAGCAGTAGATGCTATTCGTACAGTGGGTTTGCAACGAGCAGAAGTTATGGTAAAAGGTGCTGGTAGCGGAAGAGATGCCGCATTACGAGCCATTGCTAAAAGTGGTGTACGGTTAAGTTGTATACGCGATGTAACACCTATGCCCCATAATGGATGTCGACCTCCTAAAAAAAGACGTCTGTAAAAAAATTAAACCGCTTTCAAGAGAAATAAACGATTCAATGATCAAATAATAATACTAGTCTGTTATGGTTCGAGAGGAGGTAACAGGATCCACCCAAACACTAGAGTGGAAGTGTGTTGAATCAAGAGTAGATAGTAAGCGTCTTTATTATGGTCGTTTCATTCTGTCCCCGCTTAGAAAAGGTCAAGCGGATACTGTCGGTATTGCCTTGCGAAGAGCTTTACTTGGAGAAATAGAAGGAACATGTATCACACGCGCCAAATTTGGGAACGTGCCGCACGAATATTCTACAATAGTAGGTATTGAAGAATCCATACAAGAAATTTTACTAAATTTGAAAGAAATTGTATTGAGAAGTAATCTCTATGGAGTTAGAGACGCATCAATTTGCGTCAAAGGTCCTAGATACATAACCGCTCAAGATATAATCTTACCGCCTTCCGTAGAAATCGTTGATACGACACAACCTATAGCTAACTTGAGAGAGCCCATTGATTTCTATATTGAGTTACAGATCAAGAGAGATCGCGGATATCATACGGAACTCAGAAAGAACTCTCAAGATGGAAGTTATCCTATAGATGCTGTATCCATGCCTGTTCGAAATGTGAATTATAGTATTTTTTCTTGTGGGAATGGAAATGAAAAACACGAGATACTTTTTCTAGAAATATGGACGAATGGAAGTTTAACTCCTAAAGAAGCGCTTTATGAAGCTTCTCGTAATTTGATTGATTTATTTCTTCCTTTTCTACACGCGGAAGAAGAGGGCACTAGTTTCGAAGAAAATAAAAACAGATTTACTCCACCCCTTTTAACCTTTCAAAAAAGATTCACGAATCTAAAGAAAAACAAAAAAGGAATTCCATTGAATTGTATTTTTATTGATCAATTAGAATTGCCTTCTAGAACGTATAATTGTCTCAAAAGGGCCAATATACATACACTATTGGACCTTTTGAGTAAGACTGAAGAAGATCTTATGCGAATTGACAGTTTTCGTATGGAAGATGGAAAACTGATATGGGACACTCTAGAGAAGCATCTCCCAATGGATTTACCTAAGAACAAGTTCTCGCTTTAAATCCATTGCAATTTTTTCCTCTTTTTCTTTTTTTTTTTGAGTTAGAATAAAAAGAAAAAAAGCAATTTTGCATCTTTGGCACAATCTATATTTTCGCGAAATGGATCATAATAAAATAGATTTTAGGTATCTAGGGAAGATTCACTTGGAAGTAACTATTTCCTAGATACCCATGCAGGGGGCTTCGCGGTTGAATGAATCAACTCGAAAAATCCCTAAAAAAGACCTAAAGTTAAGGATTTATCAATGGGTAATGTTGCTCCAATACCTAACCAAAGAGCTACTGCAGTACCGATTAAAAAAACGGTCGTAGCTACTGGGCGACGAAATGGATTTTGGAATTTATTGACATTCTCTAGAAAGGGTACTGTCAATAAGCCCGTTGGCACAGAAACCATTAAGAGAACGCCCAATAACTTATTGGGTACTGTACGGAGTATTTGAAATACGGGAAAGAAGTACCACTCGGGTAATATTTCCAGAGGAGTTGCAAACGGATCCGCCGGTTCACCAATCATTGACGGCTCGAGAACCGCTAAACCTACATTACACGCAATAGTACCTAGAATTACTACTGGAAAAATGTATAAAAGATCGTTGGGCCACGCTGGTTCCCCGTAATAATTATGTCCCATCCCTTTAGCTAATTTTGCTCTTAATACAGGATCATTTAAGTCAGGTTTCTTTGTTATTGGGATAGGTGAATTCTTTAGGATCCATCCCCCAAAGGAACCGGACATGAGAATTTTTCATCATCCGGCTCGAGCAAGAATGAAAGAAATAAGACTGTGGAGAATCTACAATAGAATAGGGTATATAATGACTTAATGACTCAACGCAAGAAAAGCTTTATCAGAGTATCTTTTCCGAAGTTGCGCCTATAACTACTCATTGAAAAGAATCCTATTCTTATGCGTAAATGCTCAATATCCAAGTGGGCTTACAAATTTGATCATGATCAATTGCTTTGTGGATTGTCTCTTGATTAGTTGGTGTTTATCCCCTCAATATCGCAAATTTCTTACATCCAAACAAAGTATTTACTTGTTACTAATAAAAAATCAAAAAGTTTAGCCTACGTTCTTCTTTAGATCCCTTCTTTTACTCCGATAGTATTGCGGATCGAAATCGATGCAAAGAAAATGAATGCATTTCCATACTATAATAAAAAGTAAGTGTAATAAATATAGAATTGGATCATATCACATGACTTATTCCATTTATACTCTATGGGATCTTACGGAGCCTGTTCATGGATGACATGGTTGGGGTATGATCATAGAAAATATTCTCCTCGAGTGAACCAGCCTATCCTTCCTAGATAGGGGACTTACGTGTTGATTGGATGCGGAGACACCTTTGGTCGTGAATTCTAATGTGGCAGATCCAATTCTATATCTGCATGGCCAAATTAATAATTCAAGTCACACACTCCCATAATCCGCCTTATTTTCTTTCGTAAAATTAACTTCAACTATAACTATTTGTATCAAAATACTTCGAAGTTGAAGAGAAGTATCCAAATGACATGTCTTATTGTAAAATAAGACATGTTTGTAGCAATGAAATACCACAACCTACCCTATATGATATATGAGAATTAGAATTCTCTATGATATGCCTTCCCTATAAAGGACCCGAAATACCTTGCTTACGTATCATTGGAAAGTGCATTAACATAAATACGGCAGTAAGCAGAGGCAGTACAAAGGTATGTAAACTATAAAAACGAGTCAAAGTGGATTGGCCCACACTAGCACTTCCACGTAATAATTCCACTAAAGGGGATCCTATTACCGGAATCGCGTCAGGTACACCTGTCACAATTTTGACTGCCCAATAACCAATTTGATCCCAAGGCAAAGAATAACCAGTTACGCCAAATGATGCAGTCAATACAGCCAAAACCACACCTGTGACCCAAGTTAATTCACGGGGTTTTTTAAATCCACCTGTGAGATACACACGAAATACGTGCAGGATCATCATTAGAACCATCATACTTGCTGACCATCGATGAACTGATCGGATTAACCAACCAAAGTTGGCCTCCGTCATTATATATTGAACGGAGGAAAAAGCCTCTGTAACGGTTGGTCGGTAGTAAAAAGTCATAGCAAAACCGGTAGCGACTTGTACTAGAAAACAAGTAAGTGTAATTCCCCCTAAACAATAAAATATGTTGACATGAGGAGGAACATATTTACTAGTTATATCATCCGCAATTGCCTGAATCTCAAGACGTTCCTCAAACCAATCATATACTTTATTGAGATAGGTAACTAGCCCGACTCCCCCTCCGAGAACCGTATATGAAAATTTCATCTCGTACGGCTCAAGCAGAAGCACACAAATTTTCAACGGATATTAGAAAAAAAAAGTTCAAAACTTCACCAGCCACGGTATTCGATCGATTTGCCTTGAAGATATGAAATAAGAAAAATCCATAATTTCTTCTTTGTGATGATAATGCCAAAAAATCTCAAGTTGGCTCATCTGTCTTTCTTTCCCGTATGTTGATCATTAGAGGCCTCTTGACTTTTCTCTTCCCTATTTTTTATTTATTTGATTTTTTGATTTTTACAAGTCAAAAAATCAAATAAAAATTTATAGTGGTTTTCTGATAGAAATTATCTTGTTGCGATCCTATGAATCAATTCAATTAAAACCTTAGATTCATACTAGAGCCACGATGATTGAGTCTCAAGCTAAACAAAAGGCAAGGGTTCTTCGAATAAGAACCGCTTGATGATCATTTATTGAAAGAGAAAAAAGTTGTCTTTTGGGCAAACAAAATTGGAAGGAAGAAAATTTCTTTTTTTATTAAGAACTACTTGAATTTCTTTTTTTTTCAGTCTGGTTGCGAGGTCTAAATAGTGAGTATGAATCATAGTTCCTTTTTTTTCTTGATCCACTCTATGTATTTCGTGTTCCAGATACTAGAATAAATAATATCCGACGAATTAGAATCATCTTGATAGAGATAACAGGCCCTTTCTATGTATTATCAATAGGATCAATTCTAACAAGTCACACACTCATATTCCAGAGATACCGAAACAAAAAAATCCACGGTCGAACTACCAGAATGTCTAGAAATGTGGAGCTTAAAATAGAAAGGCTTTTTTTGGATGGAAAAACTATGACTTCATAGTTTTTGTTAGTCGAAACCTAAT
This sequence comes from Panicum miliaceum, assembly GCA_032594955.1. Taxonomy (NCBI): domain Eukaryota; kingdom Viridiplantae; phylum Streptophyta; class Magnoliopsida; order Poales; family Poaceae; genus Panicum; species Panicum miliaceum. The sequence continues at coordinate 13,577 of JAVRNH010000148.1, read as the reverse complement.
TCGTTAAAATTCCGTCCAGTAAAACAGAAGAATTATAAATTTCTAAAATGATAGATAGGAATATCGCAAATAAAGCCATTGCGACCCCCATAAAAGGAGTAGTCCCCCAACCCGGAGCTACTTTCCCATATTCCGAATTCAAGGGTTTCAATAAACTACCTGCACCAGTCCGTTTTGGCTTAGGTCTGGAACTATCTTCAACGGTTTGTGTAGCCATAAATTCTATTTAATCATTGGTGTTGACTTTGTATACTATTCCGTTGTAGTTGTAAATACACGATCTTTTCATAGATCCATTGTAATCTTGAAATTCTATAAAAATGGAAACAGCAACTTTAGTCGCCATCTCCATATCTGGTTTACTTGTAAGCTTTACTGGGTATGCCTTATATACCGCGTTTGGGCAACCCTCTCAACAATTAAGAGATCCATTCGAAGAACATGGGGACTAATTGAAGTAAGAAGTCTCCCTTCTGGGGGACTTCTTACTTCAATGAAATAATTTATTTCTTCAATGAAATAATTTATTTCTTCAATGAAATAATTTATTTCCTTCAATTAAATTATTTCATTTTTTAGTCGGAACCTTAGGTGGTTCTCGGAAGAAAATAGCGAAAAAAATTATCCCTAAAGTCGAAACTAAAAGGAACGTATAAACCAATGCTTCCATAGATTCGATCCTGGTTTATTTACAATTATAACTTCCACACCTATTCACTTATAATTTGGTATCATTTCCCATATAAAAAAAGAAAAAGAGTCAAAGAAAGGACAGGAGAGGAGATGTTTCTGATGTCAAATCAAAAAAGAGAGGTGAAACCATAGCAATGTGGTATCAGGCTGCCTGTCTCCTTGTAGTTGGATCTCCAACTTTTTGGAATGTTCCAAATTCCACTTGAGCATCCAAGTCTGGATCAATACCAGCAAAAACATCTCGGAACAAGGTTCGAGCACCATGCCAAATGTGTCCGAAAAAGAAGAGCAAAGCAAAGGTAGCATGACCAAAAGTGAACCAACCCCTTGGACTGCTGCGAAAAACACCATCTGATTTCAAAGTAGCTCGATCTAATTCAAAAATTTCCCCTAATTGAGCACGTCGCGCATATTTTTTTACAGTAGCAGGATCAGAATAACTTACTCCATTAAGTTCGCCACCATAGAACTCCACCGTTACGCCTACTTGTTCAACACTATATTTGGATTCTGCTCTTCTAAAAGGAACGTCCGCTCTCACAATTCCCTCTTCATCTACCAAAACTACCGGAAATGTTTCAAAAAAAGTAGGCATACGGCGTACAAAAAGCTCGCGTCCTTCTTTATCTCTAAAGACGGGATGTCCTACACCATCCAACAGCTATTCCATCTCCATTGTCCATTGAGCCTGCTCTGAATAATCCCCCCTTTGCCGGATTATTACCAATATAATCATAAAAGGCTAATTTTTCGGGAATTTTAGACCAAGCTTCTGACAAACTAAGATTTTCGGCTAACCCATCGCTAACTCTTCGATATATTTCTTGCTGAAAGTATCCCTGATCCCACTGATAACGAGTAGGCCCAAATAATTCGATTGGGGTAGTTGCCGATCCATACCACATAGTTCCGGCAACTACGAAAGCAGCAAAAAAAAACAGCAGCGATACTACTGGAAAGTACAGTTTCAATATTGCCCATACGTAATCCTTTGTATAGACGTTGCGGCGGACGGACACTAAGATGGAATAGGCCCGCTAATATGCCCAATGTACCCGCAGCAATATGATGCGAAGCTATTCCTCCCGGAACGAAAGGATCAAAACCTTCTGCACCCCACGCAGGATTTACAGCTTGTACTTTTCCAGTTAGTCCGTAAGGATCGGACACCCATATCCCAGGGCCATATAAACCCGTTACATGAAATGCACCAAAGCCAAAACAAGCCACCCCTGCAAGAAATAAATGAATTCCAAAGATCTTGGGCAAATCCAAAGAAGGTTTTCCCGTCCGCTCATCACAGAATATTTCTAGGTCCCAATATACCCAATGCCAGATAGCTGCCAAGAAACACAAGCCAGAAAACACAATATGCGCACCTGCCACACCTTCATAACTCCAAATACCCGGATTCGTTACAGTTCCTCCTGAAATACTCCAACCACCCCACGAATTGGTTATTCCTAAACGAGTCATGAAGGGGATGACGAACATACCTTGCCTCCACATTGGATCCAGAACAGGATCAGAGGGATCAAAAACCGCTAATTCGTATAAAGCCATCGAGCCAGCCCAACCAGAAACTAGAGCTGTGTGCATTATATGCACCGAAAGCAACCGACCTGGATCATTCAATACGACAGTATGAACACGATACCAAGGCAAACCCATGGAAATACCCCTTTAGCAAAGAAAAATAGACACGATGTCGCTTTATTTTATCGCATTGGAAAAAACTATTCATACATATCCTATGTACCTAACCCTTCCAGGGGATTCTATGTCAGAAAGCGTGAATATTTATTTCATTCCATTAAAAATAACAAGCCAATTCTGTTTGTAAGAAGAAAGAGAAGCAGATCTATTCTATACTCGATAAGTGCCAATATGCAATGGGTAGCTTAGGCTATTTGGGAAAACGAAGAATAGATCCTTAATCCCTCTTTGTTTATCATTCGAATCACGGATTCCTTTTTCTTTATTCAATCTGTCTTACCTTCCTTATATGTATAATCTTTCAATCTATGTATTAATAGAATCTATAGTATTCTTATAGAATAAGAAAAAAATGAAGATAATAAACTGTGGATTCTTTCTTTCTCTTCCATTCTTACGTTTCCATATTAAAGTGTAGTTTTCTTACTTAAATTTAATAATATTAATCTAATATGCCCATTGGTGTTCCAAAAGTACCTTACCGGATTCCCGGAGATGAAGAAGCGACTTGGGTTGACTTATACAATGTTATGTATCGAGAAAGGACACTTTTTTTAGGTCAAGAGATTCGTTGCGAGATCACGAATCATATTACAGGTCTGATGGTATATCTCAGTATAGAAGATGGAATTAGCGATATTTTTTTGTTTATAAATTCCCCTGGCGGGTGGCTAATCTCAGGAATGGCAATTTTTGATACGATGCAAACGGTGACACCTGATATATATACAATATGCCTTGGAATAGCCGCGTCCATGGCCTCCTTCATTCTGCTTGGAGGAGAACCCACCAAACGTATAGCATTCCCTCACGCTAGGATTATGCTTCACCAACCTGCTAGTGCTTATTATCGGGCAAGGACACCAGAATTTTTACTAGAAGTGGAAGAGTTACACAAAGTTCGCGAAATGATCACAAGGGTTTATGCACTAAGAACAGGCAAGCCTTTTTGGGTTGTATCCGAAGACATGGAAAGGGATGTTTTTATGTCAGCAGACGAAGCCAAAGCTTATGGACTTGTCGATATTGTAGGGGATGAAATGATTGACGAGCACTGCGATACTGATCCAGTGTGGTTTCCAGAAATGTTTAAGGATTGGTAGTGGCTGGATTTCTTGTAAATTTATTTCAAACCTAAATTCGGGTTTTATGCTATTTTATAGAAAATAGAAATACTTCATGATGATGAATCATCAGGTTAAGATCGATCTAAACCAATCCATTTTTTCTATATACATACGACATGCCAACGGTTAAACAACTTATTAGAAATGCAAGACAGCCAATACGAAATGCTAGAAAATCGGCCGCGCTTAAGGGATGTCCTCAGCGTCGAGGAACATGTGCTAGGGTGTATGTGCGACTCGTTCAGATCATGAATTCAAACAAATAATAAAATTTTTGAAGTATCCATGATCGGTACCAAGGAATAGGATAGAGAAGCTCTATCCTAGATTTCTATGGTATATGGAATTTATGGTTTCCTTTGGTGCAAATCCAATCATCTAGATTGGAAGAAGCAATTCCTCCATTGGTAGCAAATGGTTTCCCATTAAGCGGAGGAAATAGTAATAAAAAGAAAAAGGTTTCTGCTCCTTTATCTTAAAAGAACGGACTAAAGGGCCAGCTACTTAGCCAACTTTCATAATTAAATACCGTCACTGTATGAATAACTCTTATTGTGAAAAGAGCTATTTACTCTATAATGGATAGGTAGAGCCAAAGAATGTGAACTATACAAGTTCACAATACCTTTTGATGAAATGAAAGAAAGGGCTCCGGTGTATAGAGAGGGCCTCGCCGTTTAAAGGGGAACCATAGAAACGATGGAACCCACTGTTTTTTTAATATCGTTAGAATTTGTTATTTCTATGCGAAATTAAGTGAAGAGAATAGAATAAAAAATCGTGGTTGGGAAGGTTATAGTAGCAAAAGCCATTGGAATTCATATTTTATATATTGGAATAATCCGTTTTGTTATTAATGGGAAAAAAGAGGGTTAAAAGAAAAGAAGAGAAATCATTAGTTATTCATTAAGGTTAATTTGATTCAATGACCAGAGTTCCGCGAGGATATATAGCTCGGAGACGACGAACAAAAATGCGTTCATTTGCCTCAAACTTTAGAGGGGCTCATTTAAGACTTAATCGAATGATTACTCAACAAGTAAGAAGAGCTTTTGTTTCTTCTCATCGAGATAGAGGTAGGCAAAAGAGGGATTTTCGTCGTTTGTGGATCACTCGGATAAACGCAGCAACACGGGTATATAACGTATTCGATAGTTATAGTAAATTAATACACAATCTGTACAAGAAAGAATTGATTCTTAATCGTAAAATGCTTGCACAAGTAGCTGTATCAAATCCAAATAATCTTTACACGATTTCCAATAAAATAAAGACCATCAATTAAAGGGATAAAAAAGTAATATACAGGAATAATTTAAAAAGAATTCCCGGAGAGGGAACTCCGGGAAGATACAATAAATTAAGATTAAGTGGTAGGAATCAACGAGCATGTTGCAATAAATAAAAAAACTATTTCTTTTTTCCCATTTTTCTTTCTTATAACAAACACAAGAATCAAAACTGGATTACTTTCTTTATATATGAGTCTGACCCTTTCGAATAAAACATCAACAATCGGAACTTAAGTTTCGATTGTTGTTTCTTAAATTCTGGTTGGAGTTTCTTAAGTTTCGATTGGAATTGAACTTTTGTGTTAATTGAGGAATATGTCTATTTTTTCTGTGTCTAGGACCAGTAATTATTGAAATTGACTGGGCTTGAAATTGCTTCTCATTCTCATAGTTACGAAATGGTAAAAAAGATAAAATACGAGCCTGTTTTATAGCAAGAGTAATTAATCGTTGTTGTTTCAAGGTTAATCTATTTATTCGTCTGGATAATATTTTTCCTTGTTCACTAATAAATCGATTAATTAAACTCATGTTTCTATAATCAATTCGATCCCCCGGGCCTATTCGAGAACGCCTACGAAAAGGTTGTTTGGATTTACGAAAAGGTTGTTTGAATTTACGAAAAGTTTGCTTTGATTTATGAAAAGTTTGTTTGGATTTACGAAAGGGTTGCTTAAATTTATGAAAAGGTTGTTTAGATATATACATGATTTATTCCTTATTTAAAAAATTGAAAAAAAAAAAATGGATTTCTTTATTTTATTAATTTTGGATCCAGAAGAAGTAGTCTTTCTTTGATCCATATATTATTTGATTCATATACTATATATATAAATATAAACCTTCTATACATAAGAAATAATATCTACCTAAAATCAGATGAGTTGATTTGTATTTTGTATTCCATCTATGTTCTATATATTTAATAAGAAGTTCTTACTCTTTCTGTTCTTTGGAAAAATTGAACACACGATGCTCCTATTTCTTTATTTCATTATGAGTCGTATGCTTGCGACAATAACGACAAAATTTTCTTAATTCTAATTGTCCGGGTGTATTGTGGCGATTCTTTTGAGTACTATATCTAGAAATCCCCGTCGATTCCTTATTGGTACCCTTTCGAACACAATTAATACATTCCAAAATAACTCGGATTCTAACATCTTTGCCCTTGGCCATGAACCTCCTTTCCTTTTTGGATCGACTTAACTTAATTCTTATACCTATTCTTTTATTCTTCTATTTTGGATCCAAAGAAGAAGAATAAAATCCATAGAAGTTCCTAACTAAAAATGTGATTTCTAAAGATTTTGTTGTAATTCTTCGAATTCTCCAACGAATCCAATAGAATAAAAAATTTTTGAAATTCGTAAATTAAGTAATAAAAAATAGAGAAATAATTAAAGAATACAATCCTTATCCATTTTTTCTTTCTTTTTGCTTCATATACTAAAAAAGAATTCAAAAAGGGAAAATTTTCGTCATGTCACGAAGAATTCTATCTCTCGCATAGGAATAACTAGAATGAAAAAAAAGGGAATGACAAAGCATCTGGGAATAAACGATTGATTTCTATCAATAAACCTGCTAAAGCCCCAAACCATAGAGTACTTAGCACGGGTGCTACAGAGAGATATGTTTTTATATCCCGCATTGAAAATCCTCCTTCCGTATTGGAATACATATATGATCAGATACTCTTGCCCAAGATCCTTTGTATTTCTTTTGTTTAGGCGAAATTCCTAACTAAAAAAACAAAATCAATATTCTATATATATAGAATGAATCATAATAGACGAGATTTTCCTATCCCTAAAAAAGATGACCCCTTCTTCCTATACATTACTAAGGAATAGGAATCCTTCTTTTCTAGGTGAAATTCGACTGGATTTTAGATGTATACCCTTCCTTGATTATATGAGACCAAAAACAAGAAATGACAAGAAAGTTCTATATAGATAGAGAAATAGAAGAAAATTACGATGTGGAAAACAAGAAAGGAATTATGTACAATGGCATTGTACAACAATTTGGAAAAGGGATGTAGCGCAGCTTGGTAGCGCGTTTGTTTTGGGTACAAAATGTCACAGGTTCAAATCCTGTCATCCCTACCTATTAATTCTCTCTTCTTTATGGGCAGTAGCGGGGAGATCGATTAAAGTGGGTATAACTTGAATTTGTGGATACTATACGGACGTGAGACACGTTAAGAGTAGAAAAGGATTTTCTTTTTGTTTTGAAAGCGCTCTTAGTTCAGTTTGGTAGAACGCGGGTCTCCAAAACCCGATGTCGTAGGTTCAAATCCTACAGAGCGTGATTCCATATATCTTATGTCAAAACAGAGTAAAATAACTTAAAAAAAAAAACAAAGTAGAATTGCAACTCCAATTTGACCTCCTCCAGACCAGAGAAGAGAGGAGGTCAATCAAAAAAGAAATATTACTCAATCAAAGATCCAACTGATCCCCACGCCTGTATTGCAAATACGCAGTCACGAATAATCCCGCTAAAGTAATAGGAATTAGGCCTAAGACGATTCCAAATAGAAAAACTTCAATCATTTCGATTTGTTCGAGGGGATAAAAAAAAGAGGTACGATCTATCTCTAAATAATAGTCTAAATTATCCACGAATCTCAATGACCAAGAAAAGAATTGGTAATTAGTGTGGAAAAGAGTCTAGAATGCCAGGAATCCAAAAGAAGGATTCTTCTTTTCTGACTTATTCATTCAATTCATTTCAAATAAGACGTATCTTGTTCAAGCCAATAAATAGAGCTGGGGTTATAGTTAAAGCAGCCAGTAGAAAACCGAAATAACTAGTTATAGTAAGCATGAAGGGGTTAAATTCCATTTATTTTTTTACTACACTACATATGTTGGTAAAGCACTTACCTAAGTTATGGAAAATTCATAATTCATCGGTTATTTTAGATAATACTAAAAAACAAGATAGAGTGAGATACAAAAGTGTAAAAGAAAATCGATTCATCAGACGGGACATGAGTCCCTAATGCCGAATCAAGAGATTTGTTGTGGAATTTGTCAGTTAAGTAAAGTAATAATATTAAGAACTAGATCATCTAACCCCATTGAAAAATATTGAAAAATGAAATTGGATTTTCGGGGGAATTTTGGAATAAAAGATTAATAAAGAATTTAATTTGAAAAAAGTTCTTTCTATTTCGGATTATTTCTTTTTCAATAGGATGGATTTCATCCTCTTTTTGGAGCAAACAGTTAAATATTCCCCTATTCCTTCTTATTTTAACTCATTGTATTCCATATGGAATAAGAGGAGAAGAAAAGCATTCCACGACCCCCGAAGGGCCCCCTGAAAAAGGGAACTCTTCCTTGAATTTACTTTATTTTTATTTATTTTTATTCGTTTTTTGAAGCCCAACCAAAGTTGATTCGAAGTTACTTCAATTATCCTTTTCTTTTAAGTTCTTTTCGTAAAGTTCCATGCTTGCAGTTTGGTCAAGAAAGTTAGACCTAATCCAACAAACAAGACAAGGATTGATTACGAATCTTGATTCTTCAAAGAATGTATTCTGTTTCTTTCATAACGGATTATCCACTATTCGATTTTCTATTTATTAGATATAATTTTATGCTAATCAATTTAATTCCTTAAAGGGAAAAGTTGGATTCGAATAAAACTTTTAACTAAAAAAAAAAAAGGGATAGATTTTGCATATACTTATCCTTGTATTGCGTCAATATGAGAATATCCTTCCTAAATTCTTTATCTTATTGATCATTAACTTAGGTTTTACCAAGATCTTAGCCGCTATTCCAAATTAAATTATTCTACTATTCCGAAGACAATGAAAATAAATAGGACCCAAAAACTTGTGGGGTTCTATTGATGCCTTGAATAACATGTAATTTCCCTATAGACAAGGAACAAAGAAGAGAAAAAAGGAATTCTGTTTCGGGACCAAGCAAAACTGGATTGCTGTGCCATAGGAAGGATAGCTATACTAATTCGGTATACTCAAAATACACCTTTGGTACAAAATTGACAATCTCACAAGGATGAAATATCAGTAATTTTCTATTTACTGGTCGATCCCATCTTTTACGGAATCAATTCCTTTTTTGAATGTACAAAAATTTGGGGAGCTCAGCATGTCTGGAAGCACGGGAGAACGTTCTTTTGCTGATATTATTACCAGTATTCGATACTGGGTTATTCATAGCATTACTATACCTTCCCTATTCATTGCGGGTTGGTTATTTGTCAGTACAGGTTTAGCTTATGACGTGTTTGGAAGTCCTCGACCAAACGAGTATTTCACGGAAAGCCGACAAGGAATTCCATTAATAACCGACCGTTTTGATTCTTTAGAACAACTAGATGAATTTAGTAGATCCTTTTAGGAGGCCCCCAATGACCATAGATCGAACCTATCCTATTTTTACAGTGCGATGGCTGGCTGTTCACGGATTAGCTGTACCCACGGTTTTTTTCTTGGGATCAATATCAGCAATGCAGTTCATCCAACGATAAACCAAATTCCAACTATAGAACTATGACACAATCAAACCCGAATGAACAAAATGTTGAATTAAATCGTACCAGTCTATACTGGGGTTTATTACTCATTTTTGTACTTGCTGTTTTATTTTCCAATTACTTCTTCAATTGAGAGAAAGAAAGAGAGTAGTAAGAATTCTCTTATCCCATTTGGAAGGATACCATCCTTATAACTATCCATGACTGTTTTTGTCTCTAGCATGACCACTTGAGAAAATGTGGAGGAAAGTAGGGGAAATGGCCGATACTACTGGAAGAATTCCTCTTTGGCTGATAGGTACTGTAACTGGTATTCTTGTGATTGGTTTAATAGGTGTTTTCTTTTACGGTTCGTATTCTGGATTGGGTTCATCTCTTTAGTAATCGGAGGATCCAGCTTGTAAACATGAAAAAGTAGGAACTTAGCGGGTCCTTACCCCCCTTTCTTTATCTGATTAGAGCGGAAAGGGCCCGCGGAATTCTTATTGTTATAGCGCGATTTTATTCCATAATTTGGAAATTGGTTACCTATTTCTATTTGTAAAAATAACAAAGAGAAAATCTTTGCTCTGATGATTCGAATCCCCTTATTTATTCTTTTGTTTGTTAATGATGTTAGTGAAGCAATCCATCGGTCGATTTTTAAAGCCCCCGCCTTTCGCCCATAAAATGGATCACTCTTATGAAGCAACAAGAAAGAGGATCCAGTATTTTATTCCATGAAGGAACTATCCTGCAAATCATTGATTTAGTTTAGAGTAATAAACTAATAAAACCTTAATCAAAACTACTCAACTAGCCTAAAAATAAAAACCACCCTTCAATGGAGGGGATACATTTTTTTTACAAATTTCTGTAAGTTCGAAGTTGAACTTAATTGAAAAAGTCAAGCAATTCTATTTGCTCACAAGAAATTTGTCCCCCGCCATACTTTCTTTCCCTCTGTTTGTCCACCTACCGCGCCCGAACCTAAGCAAAGGAAGTCCAAAAGATAGACCCGAATAAAGAATAATAGTAATCTTTGACAAAACAAATAAGAAGAAAAATGATTCTTACTTCGATACAAGAAAAGAAGAATCGACACAAGAAAAAGGCAAAAAAAGCCTTTTTCTTGTGCCCAATAGAGGATTAAGAAGACCCGCAATTCCTCCTAAAAACAAAAAGGACTTGTTCCTTTTATTGTTCTCGCCTCTGCCTTGGATCCTCTTCTTTTGCATGAGATAAAAATAAGGAATTCCAGAAATCGAGGCTTTTTTCTAACTTGATGGTAAGAAATCCCAGGATCTAGAAATTCATTTCGTACAATTGAACCTTTTCAAACTGTTTCTTTTTGAGAACCAAAAAAACTTGTGCCAAAATAACAGATGCGAAGAAGAACAAAAGGCCTTGGACGCGCAATGGATCCTGAAGCACTATTTCTGCATCCCCCTGACCAAACCCTCCGACATTAGGATTGCTTGTTAATGGTTGATCCAGCTTGATCGATTCCCCCTCTGAAACTAGAAGTTCTGGCCCGGGAGGTATAATATCAATCACTTGGCGTCCATCCGACGCATCGACTATGGATATTTCATATCCCCCTTTTCTTTACGTAGTATTTTTTTTACTATACCTGTTGACGTAGCATTATAGACCGTATTGTTACTCTTGCTACCATCAGGATAGATCTTGTCCCCTTCCTCGGTTTCCCCCTACATATATGGGATATTTTAAGAAATGAACGTCTTTTTTCGTAGCGGGATCGGGGGAAAGAATGGGAAAGACAATTTCACTATATTTCTTACCGGGAACAGGGCCTATCACAAGAATATTTTTTTTATTGGGACGATAACTCTGAAAAGAGAGATTTCCTATCTTTTCTTTCAACTCAGGAGAAATACGATCGGGCGGCGCTAATTCGAATCCCTCGGGCAAAATAAGAACAGCACCCACATTCAACCCTCCCTTTTTACCATTAGCAAGAACTTGTTTCAGCTGCATATCATAAGGGATTCGAAGAACTGCTTCAAATACAGTATCAGGAAGCACTGCTTGGGGGACCTCAATATCCACAGGCTTATTAGCTAAATGGCAATTGGCACATACAATTCGTCCAGTTGCTTCCCGTGGGTTTTCATAACCCTGCTGCGCAAAAATGGGATATGCATTTGAAATAGATGTGCGAGTTATTACGTATATCATGATCGATACAGAAATCGATCGAATCATCTGTTCCTTTAACCAAGAAAAAGTATTTCTATTTTCCATGTCCAATCGCGGATCCCGGAATTTCTACAATAAATTAGATAGGTAGCTAAGCTAATCTAGTTCCCTATACACGAGTCTGTTGTCATTCTACTGCAACAGTTGTACTGGAATGATGAATACCTTGAGCAGGTAGAAATAGAAAGAAATTTTGCTAAAAAGGAAAAGGCTTTCTTTCTAAAGTAAGAAATATGCTAATTTGATTAATATTAGGAAAAATATTAGGAAATCAAATGAGTGAGTTTATGCTTCACTAATGAATGATAAATGACTACAAGTGAAGGAGATAGACGGTTTAAACAAAAAAAGACCCAAAATTTCAACACGTGTCTAGAATAACAGGAAAACTACAAACAAAAATAGTGAAAATTAGCTCGTTAGGAGCCCATCCAAAATTGTTGTAGACCCAACGAATTAGTAGTTCCCAACCGCGGGTGGAGTGAAATCCAACAAAAAAATCAGTAACTAAAAGAATAAAAAAAGCCTTTTATTGAGTCATTTAAGTTATGAAAAATTCCTGAACCCAAGAATTCAAAATGACAAGTTCTTCTTTACCCAGAAAAAAGAACCACTTAGAATAGCCAAACAGATTATATTTGTTGAGAAATGTAAAATGCTATGGAGATGATCCTCATTATCTATTTTGGCCAATTGTATTATTTCCTTGTGTATTCCTATAGGAGGTTTTTGTACATGTGTCTTCGGTTCGCTTTTATCTATTTCGTCCAAGAGAAAAAGTTCTTCTAATTCTATGAATCCTTCTAGAATCCTTTTCTCTTGAATATCAGTTAAGAAAGTTTCGGATGTGCCTGGTATTCCACCAATTCTTAATCCAAAGTTCCAGACATTTGTTAAAAGAGAAAGAGACTCCCCAGGGCAAAAGTACGATAAATACAAGATATAGGAAGAAAGGCAATGCTTTCTTTTTTTCATTTTTGATCTGTAAATTGAGTTGTTAATGAATCCGCTTCATTTGGCCGACTCTATTTCATTCGCTGAATATATATGATATTTATTTTCTTTGAAACAAAAATTCTATAACAAGGTTTGAGACCTTGTGTTTGTATCCATTTCTCTTTTTGTATACTAGTGGAATTTCATTGTATTGGGTTCTTTCTTAGATCTAAATGGAGTGGAATAGAGAAATAAAAAAAAAGGCCTTTCATATAAAAATGGAAGAATATTATGCCATATATCTTACTTGGACAAAACAAATTAGAAGCAATTTTCTCTTATCCTCGTTTGTGCCTTCCTTTAGATAAATACTCGAAAATCCCCTTACAATTGCAAAAAATTGCAATTGGTATTCAAAATACTTCAATTGGCACGCGCAAGAAATAGGCCAATTCGGCAGCTTTTTGTTCCATTTCTCGTGGAGTAAAAAACTTCTCATCAGTACGAGTCAAGGGAATGACCCCCTGGCCCCGGATTTCCATATAAAGGATACGACGAGGATAAAGACCCTCTTTAACCTGAATTCGAATTGATTGGATATCCCGCACAAGGAATCGAAGGAAGATGCGACGTTTTATTCCAGGGAATCCCCAACGAAAAATGCACACTATTCCCTCTTTCTATCGAATCGGTCATAACCACTGCCTACATTCCACAAAATAGTGCACCACAAATAGGAGCTAATGAATAGGCCCGCGATTCCGTAGAAAGACATCACGACCCCCTGTGGAAAAAAAAAGAATTTGTTGAGATGGAAGTACGGATATCATATTCTTACCAAGATAACTGAAGCCCCAACCGCTAAGAATCCTAATGAACCTAGAAAAAGAATACAGGCCCAGAAAAAATTACCTCTTTTTCGAGAACCTTTTAGAAGTTCTATCCATATGTGTTCTGATCGCCAATTCATATTAGATATACTAAATCCAGTAGCGGTCAATTGAAATTGAGAGAATAAGCTAAATGATTTTTACTTTACTTTTTTTATTCTGAAATAGCCTTCAGTAGCTAGTACTCCTGTGAAATAATT
>JAVRNH010000146.1:0-10000 GCA_032594955.1 Panicum miliaceum | reverse complement strand
GAAATTCTCATCGAAACATCGAGAAATTGTGCATATAGAAAACTCTAAAGAAAGAAAAAAAGGAGACCCTTGCCATGATTTTCAAATCTTTTCTACTTAGTAGTCTAAGTTTCTCGATGAGGATAATTAATTCGGTCGTTGTGGTCGGACTCTATTATGGATTTCTGACCACATTCTCCATAGGTCCCTCTTAGATCTTCTTTCTCCAATCTTGGGTTAGGGAAGAAGGAGATATTCGCGACTACTGGCGGTTTCATTATGGGGCAGCTCATGATCTTCATATCGATCTATTATCCACCTCTTCATCTATTCTTTCTTAGCTAAACGGGTGGAAGATCCATCCAATTTGGTTATATCATGGACTCGAAAAACGGATCTGAATGTGACTGAAATGCACGATCTTCACAGGTATCACTTTTCACGATACCTAAACCTAAAAGGTGGAATAGCGATTTTCGAACCATTTCCTATAAGAGAATGGTTTCCATTACTTTGAGAAATGGATTCTATATCAAACTATAGCTATTGCATTAAAGAAGAAAAGAAACTAATAGAAGTCGAAGACGCGGAATGGTAGTGAATAGAGAAAAAGATTCTTCTGATTTTCTTGTTCCTGAAAATATTCTATCTATCTCCTAGACGCCGTAGAGAATTGAGAATTTTCATGTCTTTCAATTCTCGTACTCGTAATTGGAAAGTTACGGAAGGAGATCCATCATTTTGCAATGAAAACAACATAAAAAACTCTGGACAATTTCGAAATCAGACCAAGCGTCTTAATACATATGCAAAAAAATTCATTATTGGCCCACCATTGATTACAAGATTTAGCTTTTATGAATCGCTATTGGTTTGATACGAGTAATGGCAGTCGTTTCAGTATGTTAAGGATACAGATGTATCCACAATTCATTTAGAGTTACTTAATAGCCTATTTCTTATACTATATCTCTATCCCGTGAAATTCTCGAGCCGAAAGATGGATGCATATGCTGTGTTTCATTTTGCTAAATGATAGCAATTAAATGCTATATCAATTCTATAAATTGGATATAGCAATAAATCAGCAAAATTCTTTTATTTTAGATAGAAGAAATGTTTCTTCTATCTAAAATAAAAGAATGTACCCTTCTATCCAAATCCAATTTGCATCGATACAATAAATCCAAATTCCAGATTCCAGCAGTAGATGAATAATTGCAAATTTTTGTGTGTACGAGATTAGAATAACTTCAAAATAACTGACATAATTTTTTATTTTTCCTGATCAGAAAAATACATGAAAAAGAAAGGAGGTAGAAAAATTTTTTGATTTATGGTTAAAGAAGAAAAACAAGAAAACAGGGGTTCTGTTGAATTTCAAGTATTCAGTTTCACCAATAAGATACGGAGACTTGCTTCACATTTGGAATTACACAAAAAAGATTTTTCATCGGAAAGAGGTCTACGAAGACTTTTGGGAAAACGTCAACGTTTGCTGGCTTATTTGGCAAAGAAAAATAGAGTACGTTATAAGAAATTAATAAGTCAGTTGGATATTCGGGAGAAGTAATTTAATCGTTCGAATTTTTTTCTTATTTTATTAGTAGTCTTATAGTAGTCTTAGATTTTGCATTTTGATGAGCCTCGTTTTGAGGAATTCATGGAATAATCCATTTTCATGGAAAAAAGAATAAGAACAAGGATATGAGTCCACCGCTTACAAGAAAAGATCTCATGATAGTCAATATGGGCCCTCAACACCCATCAATGCATGGTGTTCTTCGACTAATCGTTACTCTCGATGGTGAAGATGTTATTGATTGCGAACCCATATTAGGGTATTTACACAGAGGAATGGAAAAAATCGCGGAAAACAGAACTATTATACAATACTTGCCTTATGTAACACGGTGGGATTATTTAGCTACTATGTTTACAGAAGCAATAACGGTAAATGCACCAGAATTCTTGGAGAATATTCAAATACCCCAAAGAGCCAGCTATATTAGGGTAATTATGTTAGAATTGAGCCGTATAGCTTCTCACTTGTTATGGCTTGGACCTTTTATGGCGGATCTCGGGGCACAGACTCCTTTTTTCTACATTTTTAGAGAGAGAGAATTGATATATGATCTATTTGAAGCTGCTACAGGTATGCGAATGATGCATAATTACTTTCGCATCGGAGGAGTAGCTGCTGATCTACCTTATGGATGGATGGATAAATGTTTAGATTTCTGTGATTATTTTTTACGAGGAGTTGTTGAATATCAACAACTTATTACACACGGAATCCTATTTTTTTAGAACGAGTTGAAGGAGTCGGTTTTATTAGCGGAGAAGAAGCTGTAAATTGGGGCTTATCGGGCCCAATGTTACGAGCTTCTGGAACACAATGGGATCTTCGTAAAATTGATCCTTATGAGTCTTATAATCAATTTGATTGGAAAGTACAATGGCAAAAAGAAGGAGATTCGTTAGCTCGCTATTTAGTACGAATCGGTGAAATGAGGGAATCCATAAAAATTATTCAACAAGCTGTAGAGAAAATTCCGGGAGGACCTTATGAGAATTTAGAAGCCCGACGCTTTAAGAAAGCAAAGAATTCCGAATGGAATGATTTTGAATATCGATTTCTTGGTAAAAAGCCTTCGCCCAATTTTGAATTATCAAAGCAAGAGCTTTATGTAAGAGTAGAAGCTCCAAAAGGTGAGTTAGGAATTTATCTGGTAGGAGATGATAGTCTTTTCCCCTGGAGATGGAAAATTCGTCCACCTGGTTTTATTAATTTGCAAATTCTTCCTCAGCTAGTTAAAAAAATGAAATTGGCTGATATCATGACGATATTAGGTAGTATAGATATCATTATGGGGGAAGTTGATCGTTGAAATGATAATAGAGGTAGAAACTATCAATTCTTTTTCGAAATCGGAATTATTAAAAGAAGTCTACGGACTGATATGGATTCTACCCATTTTGACCCTCCTACTGGGAATCACAATAGAAGTACTCGTAATTGTGTGGTTAGAAAGAGAAATATCCGCATCGATACAACAACGTATTGGTCCTGAATATGCTGGCCCCCTGGGACTGCTTCAAGCTATAGCAGATGGAACTAAGCTACTTTTAAAAGAGGATATCCTCCCATCCCGAGGAGATATTCCTTTATTTAGCATTGGTCCCTCTATAGCAGTCATATCCATTTTATTAAGTTTTTTAGTTATCCCTTTGGGATATCGTTTTGTTTTAGCTGATCTTAGTATTGGTGTTTTTTTATGGATTGCCATTTCAAGTATTGCTCCTATTGGTCTTCTCATGGCGGGATATAGTTCAAATAATAAATATTCTTTTTCAGGCGGTCTACGAGCGGCTGCTCAATCTATTAGTTATGAAATACCATTAACTTTTTGTGTGCTAGCAATATCTCTACGTGTGATTCGTTAAAATAGGATCGTTTTCCTCTAAAATACATTGAATGCTTATCTTCCTTTGCTTATTCTGTATTCGGGTTGGTAAGTTAAACTAGATAGCTATATGAGTGAAACAAAACAGCTTATTAATTTGTAGTAAAAATACAAAATCTCATTTCCTACGTACAAGAAAAAAGTTCAAGTAAACATAAGCAGTGTAAACTCTTTACCCCAAGGTTGAGATTGTTTGATTAGTCATCATATCTTGAAGCGGGCAAGAATAAAGGATTCGCGATATGGAATTCCATTACTAGAATATTTTGAGTTATTACTATAACTTATAACCATAAGGCAATCCCTCAAAAGTTAGTGAGTGGTTAGAAACACTAAAGTACATACAGGATTAGTAATGAGAGAATCTAAATTTTTAGATATTTTTCCTCATAAAAGGAATCGTAATAAGGACTTGAAATTGGTGGAAATGATCAAGTAGTACTTTCTTCGGATTCCGGTCTAGAGTATGTTCCCATTCACTTGTTAAAGAAATGGCTATCGAGAACGAATTAACCCTTTATTCTTTTTTCTTTTTAAGTATACCCTTCCCCGGTAAAGAAGAATAGGACAAAAGATATGGAATGCAATACAAAAAAAAAAGGATCTTTATTTATTCTTTCCTTCCTTTATCCCTATTCATACAGAATTCCTCATGAACTAATACCCAATTCTTTCCATTTATTAATTGCTATAACGAGTGTTTTATTCCAATATTAAGTTATTACCGAACAAAGAAAAATTATATATAAAGGATGAGATCAATTCGGAAGCACTTTTTTTTATTCTAGCAGACGGAATTGCTTTGGTCTAATTTGGGGCTTTCCAATCAATTTTCTCTTACCTAATTCTATCTACGCCCAGGGGATAATACCGAAATGAAACAATACTTTCATTTTTTATGATCATAGAGGAGCCGTATGAAGCTAAGGTTTCATGTACGGTTTTGGAATAGCGGTGGGAACTGTGATGTTATCACCGACTATGATTATCTAACAGTTCAAGTACAGTTGATATAGTTGAAGCACAGTCCAAATATGGTTTTTTTGGATGGAATCTTTGGCGTCAGCCTATAGGTTTTCTAGTTTTTCTAATTTCTTCTTTGGCAGAATGTGAAAGATTACCCTTTGATTTACCAGAAGCGGAAGAAGAATTAGTAGCAGGTTATCAAACCGAATATTCTGGTATTAAATATGGTTTATTTTATCTTGCTTCTTACCTAAATTTATTAGTTTCCTCTTTATTTGTAACTGTTCTATACTTAGGCGGGTGGAATTTATCTATTCCCTATATATCCTTTTTTGGATTTTTCCAAATGAATAAAATGATTGGAATTTTGGAAATGATAATAGGTATCTTTATTACATTAACTAAAGCTTATTTATTTCTCTTCATTTCTATCACAATAAGATGGACTTTACCCAGGATGAGAATGGATCAGTTATTAAATCTTGGATGGAAATTTCTTTTACCTATTTCTCTGGGCAATCTCTTATTAACAACTTCTTCCCAACTAGTTTCACTATAAATAAGACAATAGAATAAGAGTAAGAATATTTTCAACACAAAAGTTCTCTCAAACAAGAGAAAGAAACATACCTTTTTCATATATATTTAGAATATGTTCCCTATGCTAACTGGGTTCATTAGTTATGGTCAACAAACAATACGCGCCGCAAGATACATTGGTCAAGGTTTCGTAATTACCTTATCCCACACAAATCGTTTACCTATAACGATTCACTACCCTTATGAAAAATCAATTACATCGGAGCGTTTCCGGGGGCGAATACACTTTGAATTTGATAAATGCATTGCTTGTGAAGTATGTGTTCGCGTATGCCCGATAGATCTACCTCTTGTGGATTGGAGATTTGAAAAGGATATTAAAAGGAAACAATTGCTTAATTATAGTATTGATTTCGGAGTTTGTATATTTTGTGGTAACTGTGTTGAATACTGTCCGACAAATTGTTTATCGATGACTGAAGAATATGAACTTTCTACTTATGATCGTCATGAATTGAATTACAATCAAATTGCTTTGAGTCGGTTACCAATCTCGATAATGGGAGATTACACAATTCAAACAATTAGGAATTCGCCTCAAAGTAAAATAGACGAAGAAAAATCTTGGAATTCAAGAACGATTACTGATTACTAGGTATTAGGATTTTTTTTGTCAGAAAAATCCATTTTTACTAACTATAACGAAAAAAGAATAACTACTGCTTAACAACTTATATACATATACAAAAAAATATCCTAATATCTTTTTCCTTCCTTGAATCTTTTAGTTTTAGGTCAGTTCATGAAAAATTTTTATACTATAAATTTCTTCTTATCCATAATGGATTTACCTGGACCAATACATGAGATTCTTGTGCTATTTGGGGGATTTGTTCTTCTACTAGGGGGTCTAGGAGTAGTATTACTTACCAACCCAATTTATTCTGCCTTTTCACTGGGATTAGTTCTTGTTTGTATATCCTTATTCTATTTTTTATTGAATTCCTACTTTGTAGCTGTCGCACAACTTCTTATTTATGTGGGAGCCATAAATGTCTTGATCATATTTGCTGTAATGTTTGTAAACGGCTCAGAGTGGTCTAAAGATAAGAATTATTGGACTATTGGAGATGGGTTTACTTTACTCCTTTGTATAACTATTCCTTTTTCACTAATGACTACTATCCCAGATACGTCGTGGTATGGAATTCTTTGGACGACAAGATCAAACCAAATAGTAGAACAGGGTCTCATAAATAACGTTCAACAAATTGGGATTCATTTAGCAACCGATTTTTATCTTCCGTTTGAACTCATTTCCCTAATTCTTCTAGTTTCTTTAATAGGTGCAATTACTATGGCTCGACAATAAGAAATACTTAGAATTTCAAATAAAAAATAAATAACTAAAGAATCACAATTTTGATTTAGTAAAACCCATCTACTGCCAACACAACAAATACCTTCTTTTCTCTTTTGTTGCGTAATTGTTCTATTCTAATTAATTGAATCGGTTCAATTCTTGTCCTCAGATTGAAATGAATCGAGATTGATAAGGAGTTAGTTAATGATGTTTGAGCATGTACTCTTTTTGAGTGTCTATTTATTTTCGATTGGTATCTATGGATTGATCACAAGCCGAAACATGGTTAGAGCTCTAATATGTCTTGAACTTATACTGAATTCAATTAATCTAAATCTCGTAACATTTTCTGATCTATTTGATAGTCGCCAATTAAAAGGAGACATTTTCGCAATTTTTGTTATAGCCCTTGCGGCTGCTGAAGCAGCTATTGGACTATCCATTCTTTCTTCCATCCATCGTAACAGGAAATCAACTCGTATCAATCAATCTAATTTTTTGAATAATTAGACATAGAATCCTCTAAACAAAGGCGCATATATAATAATACAGAACATTAAGATGAATAGAAATCTAATCTTATTTTTTTATTAGTGTTTAATAATATCCATTTTTTGAGTAGGTTATTTCAGAGTATTCTTTTTTACTTATTGAATATTGAATTTTTGCAATTCATTGATATTGCAATTTGAATATTGCAATAATTTATATTGAAAAGATGATACCGAGTTTATTGGCTAATTCGAATTAGTATGTAGAATTCATATAATTATGACTGTTGAAGTCTGAAATTCAAGTCTCTTGGCTCTTTTCACGCTTTCTCACAAACAGATTAAGAAATATATTGCATTATTTGTTAAAGTTTGGATAAAACCATTGCTTCGTCTGGTGTCTACAATACATCTAATTTATTCGACAATACATTTAATTTATATAGTACTAATTTCATTTTTACCAGATCGAAAATTTTTATGTTGAAAAGGAAAATTTAGAGATCCAATGTCACATTCTGTAAAAATTTATGATACATGTATAGGATGCACTCAATGTGTACGAGCTTGTCCAACAGATGTATTAGAAATGATACCTTGGGATGGATGTAAAGCCAAGCAAATTGCTTCCGCGCCGAGAACCGAAGATTGTGTGGGTTGTAAGAGATGCGAATCCGCCTGCCCAACAGATTTTTTAAGTGTCCGCGTTTATTTAGGGCCTGAAACAACCCGCAGCATGGCTCTATCTTATTGATACGTTACAAAAAACTCCACTTGAATCGTCTGATTCCTCTTTACCGAAGAAGCCTGTGCTCGAAATAATCGAGCATGGGCTTTTCTGGTCAAAACGTATCTTGTCTTTATTACTTTATCATGAGTTATTTTCCTTGGTTAACAATACTTGTTGTTTTGCCGATATTTGCAGGTTCATTAATTTTCTTTTTACCTCATAAAGGAAATAAAATCGTTAGGTGGTATACTATATCTATTTGTTTATTAGAATTCCTTCTAATGACTTATGCATTCTGTTATCATTTCCAATTGGAGGATCCCTTAATCCAATTAAAGGAAGATTATAAATGGATAGATGTTTTGGATTTCCACTGGAGATTGGAATCGATGGACTTTCATTAGGATCTATTTTATTGACAGGATTTATCACTACTTTAGCTACTTTAGCGGCTTGGCCGGTTACCCGGAATTCGCGATTATTCTATTTCCTGATGCTAGCAATGTATAGCGGTCAAATAGGATTATTCTCTTCACGAGACCTTTTACTTTTTTTTATCATGTGGGAGTTAGAATTAATCCCTGTTTACTTACTTTTATCCATGTGGGGGGGAAAGAGGCGTCTGTATTCAGCTACCAAGTTTATTTTGTATACTGCAGGCGGTTCCATTTTTTTCTTAATTGGAGTTCTGGGTATGGGGTTATATGGTTCCAATGAACCCGGATTAGATTTGGAAAGATTGATTAATCAATCATACCCTGCAACATTGGAAATACTACTGTATTTTGGCTTCCTTATTGCTTATGCTGTCAAATTGCCGATTATACCTCTACATACGTGGTTACCCAGATACCCATGGGGAAGCGCATTACAGTACATGTATGCTTTTAGCCGGAATTCTATTAAAGATGGGAGCATACGGATTGATTCGGATCAATATGGAATTGTTACCCTCATGCTCATTATCTATTTTCCCCCTGGTTGGTAATAATAGGAGCGGTGCAAATAATCTATGCAGCTTCAACTTCTCTTGGTCAACGAAATTTCAAAAAAAGAATAGCCTACTCCTCCGTATCTCATATGGGTTTCATAATTATAGGAATTGGTTCCATAACCAACATTGGACTAAATGGAGCTCTTTTACAAATATTATCCCATGGATTTATCGGTGCTACACTTTTTTTCTTGGCGGGAACAGCTTGTGATAGAGTGCGTCTTGTTTATCTCGAAGAACTGGGGGGAATATCTATTCCAATGCCAAAAATTTTTACCATGTTTAGTAGCTTTTCAATGGCCTCTCTTGCCTTGCCAGGAATGAGCGGTTTTGTTGCAGAATTAGTAGTATTTTTTGGACTAATTACTAGTCCGAAATTTATGTTAATGCCAAAAATGCTAATTACTTTTGTAATGGCAATTGGAATGATATTAACTCCTATTTATTTATTATCTATGTTACGCCAGATGTTCTATGGATATAAGCTATTTCATGTTCCAAACGAAAATTTTGTGGATTCTGGACCACGGGAACTATTTATTTTAATCTGTATCTTTTTACCAGTAATAGGAATTGGTATTTATCCAGATTTAGTTCTCTCGCTATCCGTTGACAGGGTAGAGGCTCTATTATCCAATTATTATCCTAAATAGGATTTTCTTTTTTTTAACTAGTCCGCTCTATATTCCATCGTGGAAAAAAATGCCATAGTGGAAAAAAACATAAAATTCGTAAAAAAGTCTAATTAGATCTATCTCGAATTTTTGAGAACCCTTTGAAAAGATATTCAAGGGGTTCTCAAATCAAACAAAAAAGGAAAAAACCTTCATAAAATGAAGGTTTTATGTTATGTAATCATTTAGATGGTAATGTAAATGAACCATAACTATGTAAACCTATTCCTAACAGATTGATACCAAAATAGCAGATCCAAATTATAAGAAATCCTATCGAAGCTACAAGTGCGGAATTTGTACCTTTCCAATTTGGATTTGTTCTACTATGTAAATATATTGCAAATATGGTCCAGGTAATAAAAGCCCAAGTTTCCTTAGGATCCCAATTCCAATAGGATCCCCATGCTTCATTAGCCCATACTGCTCCACAAAGAATACCTATGGTTAAAAGAGTAAACCCTAGACTAATGACACGATAACTCCAAGAATCCAAACGCTCAGTTAATTGATATTTGTAATAATTTGGAAATGCGGGAAAAGAGGTTTTTTTTAAAGCACTTCTTTTTGCATATAAATATTCAATCTCACTAAAGAAAAATGTTTTAAGTAAAATATTTTTTTTCTTTTTTAAAAAGAAATCGAAATTCTTTCGAAATCTAATGATTAAAAGAGCGGCGGATAATAAGGATCCGCACAAAAGAGTTGCATAGCTTAGTAACATCATACTGACATGCATCATTAACCACTGAGATTGTAGAGCAGGTACTAGTATTGTGGATTGATGCATTTCAGT